>JAUJYZ010000927.1:0-34068 GCA_033675265.1 Actinostola sp. cb2023 | reverse complement strand
AACATTTACAAAGTCCTTTAGGGTCTCAGCAAAAGAAATATCAGAGAAGATGATTAATACATGTTATATAAGAAATGAACACTTTAGTGGAACGAACATTAAGAACACCTTAAAGATAGGACACTTTAATATATAGATAAGTTGGTTAAAAGAGAGCATACCTCTCTTATGAGGGGGAGAATGTTGATGCGAATTTCATCGAATTCTTCTTTTTGTAATGTCCGTTAGTAAGTCATTTGTCTTTTGTTATTTAGTGTGTTTTTAAGTTCCTTAGTTTTCTAGAAGCCCTTGGGTATTCCTTTTGTTCATAGTCAGTTTTGTACACTCATTTTTGCATAATTTACTGAGTCTAACTGCATCGTTCATAGGACTGAGCAACTTGTTGGTAAGTAAGTTGTATATTTTCTAGTCGTTTCACGTTATTTTACTGATATGTTTAGAATTGTATTTATAGGAACCGTAACGCTTAACGAGCGTTCAAACTGTGTCCGATGACTGAATCATACATTTTAAAAACGTCAATCGTCACACGATTCATGATCAATGACGAAGAGTCCTCAAACTTCTGAAATATTTGACAACTGATGAAAGGAGCACGAAATCAGGTAGTCAAATATCCACAGTTTTTTGTCATATTTTTGAATCTTTTTTATCACTTTTTCTCGACAAGGATGTACAAACTAGAGATATGAATGCTCAGGCGAACATGTAGCTACAAAGATTCGCTCTGTTTTCACTGTTTTGTGAGTATAAATACGGCTATTAATTTTCTTGATATTTTCAGTCGTACACTTGCGAAAATATTTGTAGCTATATAATTCACAGAACGGTTAGTATGTGATTGAGAAAATTGAGCAGTTAGATTTAGTTTTCTTTTGGCATTAAGTTTTGTGTTTTAACGACAAAAATGTCCGTGAAAGGCCGAAATTAATGCTAATTTTGGCAGTCCAAGCATAATAGTTTTATTTCTCAAAAATGCTACATTGAATTCTCAAAGTTGAAACTTTCTAAACTGAAAGAGCAAAGGTGAAGCTTTTCGATGGGGCATGGCGTTTTCCTCAAAGAATTAGGTACCAGATTCCGTTTTCGTACCTCAAACATTGCCTATATTTCAACGTTCCGTTCATGGCGCTCAGTACACCTTTTTAAAACCAAATTTGAAAAATAACTACAAAAGTTACACAAAAATAAATACTACAGTAGAAAAGACCAAGAAACGTTTATTAAGTATGCCGAATGTCGTTGTTGTAGTGATATAGAGATTAACACACACCGACTGTTCAAAGTTGCCTTATAATTTAGCCGAAAATGGTCAGTCATCAGGCGGGTTTTTAAAAAACTGCAAATTTCTCCTAAAATAAAAATCCCTGGAACTTTTTAGTATTTTTCCTAAAAGAGGTCATCGAAAGGAATGATATGGCGAAAGAAAATTAAATTCGATTTTTTTTAGTTGACCGGCGAATCTCGATTCTTACTGATATCCTCTCTTAAATGTTTATTTTTCGATGGCAAACGTCATTGCCGAAACATGTCTAAAAAAACTAAAAAGTCTCGTGTTGTTCTTCAAAATATGTATCAACTTACTGCTGTTGAGGCCTTTTGGAAATATATATTTGTGGTCGATCAAATCCACTGCATCGCTTCAAGGTCTTTCAAGGTCACGAAAACCATGTTTATGTGCTCTTATATCACATAGCTGTTTAGCCAATCAGAGCGTGTTATGTATATATGTTATTTTATATTATGTAATATCTAATTGCTGTATATAATCAGCTTACTTACCCAGCTTCGCCAACCACACCAGAAGATTCCAGTTCTCCAGAAGAGCTTAAAATGTAGGTAGGTGTAGGATGGTCTGAACTTGCTATCCAGCTCAAAGTAACGACAGTACCAATCCCTCTCACAACAATCCCAAACTCTCCCTCAAGATCAAAACACTGGTGATAACTGTAGGGCGGAATATGAAGACATGCATGGTAAACAACTATAAAATAAGTGCTGGTAACAGTTCACTATCATGTTAACTGAGTCATCTAAACTTACCCAATGACAGCATTGCCTCCAAGTTCTAACACTTTTAAACCAATTTTCCTCTGAAGTTCTCCTGACAAAACACAACATAATGTAAATCACTGCTCTCACATTGTACAATTTCAAATTTAGTGCACAGTGAGTCAATTCCTACTTGTATTCTATATCAACCACATGTAAATGCATGGTTTATCTAAAATGTTGGTCAGAACTAATAACTAACCAATATAGCTAAAACAATAGCTCTTTAAATTCGATGCATTCCTCGCGGAAGTTGATTTCAGGTTTAAGTTTTCTAATGAAGAACGCTTCATGGAGCCTCAGGTTTACTGCGTCGTTCTCTTGAATGATGATTTCTACCTCGATGTTGTTGTTGTTATTATTAGCTTTATTGTGGCAACTGTTCAGGTATTTGAAGACGGACGAATTGACTCAGTCTTATCAGGCGTATTGATTTTTCAGATCAGCAAACTGGTTCTTTCTGGTGCAAACAGCCTATAATATATCAAAGAGTTTGTCTGAAAGAACATTTTTGGAAAGTTTCAATGGCATAGGATAAAATCTAAAAACGTTATCGGGGATGACATTTATAGACTTTAGTATGGGATTTTGCCGTCATGCGATAGAAGCCTCGTTTTGATGTTAACCGTTTTTTCAAAATCATTAATTACAAGATTTAACCCTTTCCTCTAAAAGAATATAATATATAAGAAATAATGTAGAAGTTTCATGACGAAATTATATATCTCTGCGAAGTTATGAATGATTTAAATTCTGAAAAAACATCAAAACGAGGCTTCTAACGCATGACGGCAAAATCCCATACTAAAGTCTATAAATGTCATCCCCGATAACTTTTTGAGATTTTATCCTATACCATCGAAACTTTCTAGAAATGTTCTTTCAGACAAACTATTTGATATAGTTTAGGCTGTTTGCACCAGAAAGAAACCAGTTTGCTGATCTGAAAAATCAGTACGCCTGATAAGAGTCAATTGTTGTTGCTGAGGTAGTAAATACAGGCACTGATAGCACTACCGGGGTTTGTTTACGTCCGTGTAGCCTGTAGGGTCGAGCCGATCCACTTGAAGGTCTAACCATATGCTGAAGGAAACGCAGGCAACACCTTCTCAATTATTTAAGACCCACGACCTCCCACAACCTCCTGCTCAACCAACTTAGCCAACCATTGAAGATTATGTGGACAGACAAGGTCATTATTAAGGCTTTGTTTGGCGGCCATCTTGGATGGCACTTTGGCGGCCATCTTGGATTTCGAAAAAAAAATCAATACTAACACTAACTTAGAGGTACACATCATACAGACCCCATATTTAGTTGATAGTGTTAGGGAATGAATTAAAAGGGTTGGTTTCATCATTTATACATTTTAACTCGAATAATTATCAGATATTTTAATTTTAATCTAACCTCAGAATCTTTCAAAATAGTAATAGTATGTACATATACACTATTAGATTACTATGAGGTCCATATAATCAGAAAAAACAAGAGTTTCCGCTATAAGTAACACAACAACGATCATGAGACTATTCTCATCTTGCATGATGCATGACATAACAACTACAAAGGTACTAGGTATAATCGTGTGCTGTATCTACTAATCATCATCACCGAAGAGTTCGTCATAATCGACATCTTGCTCATATCCCTCTTCATCTACATCCTCAGCAGTTTTCTCTAAGAGGTCAATAAGAGAAAGTGGAAGTATTGGTCCACATGACCATACAGGCTCCAATAGACCCTCCTCGGTCTTCTGCCAGCCTTGTCCAGGGTCATATGGATTCGGTCGCCAGAAGATCGCTTTGTCAGCACATTTGTAGTTCGCAAGCCGATAGTTCACCCGTCCAATGTGTGGAACAAGAAGGTTGTCTCTGCAAGGTGGAAGCCGAGAGAGGTCCACCTTAGATTTGGTGGTCATTTGCTCGTCTTCACCAACCATCTTCTTCAGCATGATGCTGCGCACAGTATTCAAAGATTTCTCCCTGGCATAGCCATACATCAAACATGTGAATTCCTCTATCTCGTCTATCGTCTCGTTTTCTACAGACCATTCATCACCGAGTTTTCTAAAACAAGGAAATTTGATAAGGCTCTATAATGTGTACTACACAGTTGAGAAAACTATGAGATTTCAAGATATGGAAAACTCTAACCTAAAGGCAACGTGGTACTTGGGGTTCTTCTGTAGTTTTTCTCAAGGGTCCAAGCTTACCCTTACCCTTGAAAGCACTTGTAACATCCTCCCCGGTGAACACATACAGCCCGAGCATCGTTGTGCAGTAATCTGCTCCCTTGGATTCCGCCAGTTCACTCACGTTCACTATCTTGCGATGCTTTCCTGTCCCAGTGTCTAGGTATATGTTTATTGCTAAGGAAGAAGCATGGTGCAGGAGAATAAGAAAAATATATGTGTCAGGAGTCCTCACCACTGCTGACTTGTATCCTAACTTAGCAGCGTATTTAAGGTAGAGCACAACCCGGGTGTCAGTCTCCTCCTGATTGGATGTAAGCTCATGAATCTCGTGTGCTGTTACCTGAAACGTCATAACGCAAATTATGATTATATATAATAGTGTTGGGCACTTGGTGGGAAAGGTTCAAATATATATCATATAGAAAACCCAGATAATACAATGTGAGTGACACGAGTCACGGAGTTGTACAGGCCATTGTCAAGAACCCAGCTCGATTTACAAGCAGCGACCGACATGGCAGTCGCAAAGGATATACGTTCATCGAATCATGTCTAAAGTATTTGCAGAGTCTGACTACAGAAAGGGTGGCATACCTGCTGGATATTAATACATGGATTCCTGGACACTGAACAGAACACGGAAGAATGACAGCGCGCGGTTGGATGCAAGGCAGCCATCGGCAAAGAACGAATGTTGTCAGTGCGTGGAATAGTCTCACGTGGATATCGAGATCACACTCGGAATCGCGATTTTATTTACTGCGCACCCGATCCTCGGTGTACGAGGGGGAGGAAGGAAGCCTGGATGAAAATGACATTTGTTGCTGATGTGAAAACATGGGAGGGGTGAGGTGTGATTAACACGCAAAAACTATTTACTTAAAAAACAATTCTATTTATTATTTGAAATAAATGAATAAAGATTATTTTATGACAAGTTGTCTGTGTTGAAGTGAAATAGAAGCGAGGTTCTTGTTAAACTGTCTGGATACATGTACAAATGTGGGACAGCGCATGTCGAATGCGCATGCTCACTACTTAGCACTGGCGACACAAACATAAGAACTTGCGTCGTTACGTCCATAATTTGCATTTGCATGGGCTATAATCAACTTAAATGGCCATTTTAGACGACCCTTGACCAATTTGCATGTGCTAAAAATTGGTTATTTTGCAATTGGACGATTTTTGACCATTTTCACCAAAGGTGGCCATTTTGGACAAAAACGCACGGGCTGTAGGCTTTGGTCAATTTTGGGCATATTTTTACCTAGGCCATGCGAAAACGCGGGGAATAAACCATACTAATGTTTTCAAGGTTCGCGTGGTCGCGCAACCATAGGACGCCCAATCTACCAGGGTCCCTTGTCATACCCATCCTGTGACACTCAGGTGCAACTAGCCGAGGAGGAATGGGGACGGGAGAAACGCGGACTTCGTAACCCCTGGGTTAACGAGAATCAGATGTCAAAACCAGTGAAACTGATTGAAGATGCTCGCTTTTCTTCGTTTCTTTAGCAAAGGTTATTCTCGCCTTGTGCGTGTTACCGCCAGAGACTGGGTCCTGCCGTGCTTCCATCTCGCGATGGTACTTCAACAAGAATCGAAGAAAATGTGTTAAAATCACCCTTGGTGGTTGCGATGGCAACGCGAATAACTTTCGTACCAAGTCAAGCTGTCGTAAGATGTGCATGCGCAGAAAAGGTAAGGTGTTACCACTACCACATATAGGCAGTTATCAACCCAACCTAGTGTCCAGTCTCTTCTCTGAATCCCACGAGATGGCCTGGGTATGACTGAAGATGGTTGACAATGACAGCTTCTGATTGGTTGATATTGGTAGCCAATAAAGTTGTTCGCGCCACAGCTTTCAAACTATGTTCTATTAGGGGGTGGTGAGGGGTAGTGTAGATACAGCTCTTATTGGTGTTGTACTGTTTTAGGTCAGTCCTCGAAAGCCTCTATGTTCTATTAGGGGGTGGTGAGGGGTAGTGTAGATACAGCTCTTATTGGTGTTGTACTGTTTTAGGTCAGTCCTCGAAAGCCTCTATGTTCTATTAGGGGGTGGTGAGGGGTAGTGTAGATACAGCTCTTATTGGTGTTGTACTGTTTTAGGTCAGTCCTCGAAAGCCTCTATGTTCTATTAGGGGGTGGTGAGGGGTAGTGTAGATACAGCTCTTATTGGTGTTGTACTGTTTTAGGTCAGTCCTCGAAAGCCTCTATGTTCTATTAGGGGGTGGTGAGGGGTAGTGTAGATATAGCTCTTATTGGTGTTGTACTGTTTTAGGTCAGTCCTCGAAAGCCTCTATGTTCTATTAGGGGGTGGTGAGGGGTAGTGTCCATCACTAAATGAGTTTATCGTCAAATTCGCAGAAAAAAAAGAAAGGTGCTTGAGCCTTTGCCTCTAATGTATTTAATCGTCTCTTATATGTACTAATAAATCTGCTACTCGAAATAAACACATTAGCACAGTTACAACTATCACGGTGGCAATGTAACTTGCATAATCCCGTACGTAATATCCTAGCAGTATAATTAAACGTACGTTTTTGTTCCAAACAGTCCTATTGCTTTTTTGGGTGTGCCGTTATGCGTCAGGACCAGATCAGACCGGTTTTACAGCATTTAACATTTGTCTACTAGCTGTACTCGCCGCCCGGGACTCGCCGACTCACTGAGTCAAAAACCCATGGAAATGGCACCGTTTAGAGAGTGTATTTATCCTCAGTCATTATACATGCATGAATTATTGTAGTTAGTTAAGCATAACAATGATGGCCAGCATTTTGCTATATGTATTTATGTAGCGAGAAAGTCCGCTGGAAAAGGAAGAAAATGGTATTTCCAAGGCTCTATATTTCAAAATTTCCAGGGGGCTACCCCTGACCCCCTAGAAGTTCGAGGTGCTCTCGATCTGCGTTCTTGGGAAAACTAGCACGACTGACTACAGCACTGATTGGTGTTGTCACGGATCTCCTCATTCTGCGGTGTTTCCGCACTTAACTTGATGCACAAATTGCTAATCATGTTGTGGTGTGTCCTGACATCAAGCAAGCAAAGTGCGCCTTGGGAACGGAAACTGTATGCACAAACATTTTGCATGCAGTGCTCAGTGTGACAACATCATGTGTGCATGGAATACGCAAATCAGCTGCGCTCTGAAGAAGTTTCAGTAGATTTCAGATTCAGATTTCAGATGCCAACGTTTTTTAAAATAGGTGTGTACACCTATTTCGAAAAAGATTTGTTGAAGAGAAAGGTGATAGGAGATAAGCAAGATGTAACTATGGATGTGTATATGTACATGCAAATAACCTGACAAAAAGGTTTCACTTGTAAGTAATTACCAAAACGAAACTAAGATAGAATAATTTCAACCCTTTTTGAACATACACTGATAGTATAGAATCAGCTGCGCCCTCTTTCATCACTCTAAAGTGATTCAAAAGATCGGTGCAATAATAAAGATATAGTAATTTTTTAAAACGACTGACGATCGATACATTTTAGTGTTCGTTTTCCAGACATGTTTCGACGTACTCACGTCATCTTCAGTGTGATTACAAATAGTCATGGCTAAGTACAGTGGAACCTCGATATAACGATGTGCCAAGGGACTGACCAAATTAGATCGTTATATCGGGATATCGTTACAACGAATTCCCGATATAACGATTTTTCGGGAATAGACCCAAAAATATCGTTATATCGGGTATCGTTAATAATTTATTTTTCATGTGGTGCCCGTTGTGCCTTATAGCTGTACCGGCGATGTAATCCCTATCGTAACAAACTGTTAACAGACACGTTTACAGTCTTTATGCAATGAGAACTAAAGGATTTTAGTATTGTCATATCTTTTTCAAGTGTTAAACCTACCTTTTTCATCGCGCAATGATTTATTTTATCGTTATATCAGGGTACATTTTACGTTTGGGCTGCCAGATTGTGATCGTTATATCGGGAATATCGTTATATCGAGTATCGTTATATCGGGATTTTCTCCATACATTTACTGTAACATTTGCCGGGCTGTCAAATGTTGATCGTTATAGCGGGAACATCGTTATATCGAGTATCGCTATATCGAGGTTCCACTGTATATATACTCTATATACACGTTGGTATGTATAATGCAAACATGATAAAAAATAATGGAACAAAAAACTAAATACTGGCCGAGCACCAACGCTGAGGAGTACGGTTCCCTTGTTGTTACTCCTCTGGATGAAGATGAGTTGTCTCATTACGTCATAAGAAAGTTTACTATAACTATGGTAAGTATTCCAATCCACTGACTTCATATTTCCCCGTGAGGGGTGAGGTGAGTGGCTTTTAATTGTCATGCTTGTGGGTTAATTTTTAGCATCAATAGAGGTTTCGTATTCGGCGAGTTTGTGGTAATCCCATCGCGAAAATACTATCCATGACAAAATGTCGGTCGTCTAGGAAAAAACGTCTTCCATCAAAAAAAACTATCGAGCACAGAATCTCCGTCGACTAAGAAAAACTTCAAATCTCAAAAAAACTGCACGCATCAGTATTAGTTTTCAGGAAAGACATTTGTATTTTGACTGCTGTGAAATATATAACTTGGTTATCGCTGTTTTTACAAGAAAACAAACAACCAACCAACGAAGCATCCTTCCAATTCATCTTATCAACATGACAATTAGACAAACAGTAGTTGATGAAAGTAAATAAACTTGTTGAATCACCGTTTCTAAAGTTTACTGTGGGAGAAAATAGTAACATTATGAGAATATGATATGAAAAAATGGAATTTCTTCATTTCTTCAAAAGAAATCACCATGCATCTCCATAACAATGAGTGGGTAGATTAAAGTTCCTGTAGATTTTTACATGCTGACACACCAAGTGTCAATCAAGTGTCTCAAACATAACCATCTCACATACTCATGAACCTTAGATTTTAGAACTGATAATGCCGAAAGTTGCATTTTGGTCCTCTAGTACGAACACTACAGTCACATACGTTTGGACTTACGGAGATTTTCACCCACGCCAGAGGTCCCCTAGTACAAACACTACAGACACATACGTTTTGGACTTACGGAGATTTTCACCCACGCCAGAGATCCCCTAGTACAAACACTACAGACACATACGTTTGGACTTACGGAGATTTTCACCCACGCCAGAGATCCCCTAGTACAAACACTACAGACACATACGTTTGGACTTACGGAGATTTTCACCCACGCCAGAGATCCCCTAGTACAAACACTACAGACACATACGTTTGGACTTACGGAGATTTTCACCCACGCCAGAGATCCACTAGTACAAACACTACAGACACATACGCTTGGACTTACGGAGATTTTCACCCACGCCAGAGGCCCCCTAGTACAAACACTACAGACACATACGTTTGGACTTACGGAGATTTTCACCCACGCCAGAGGCCCCCTAGTACAAACACTACAGACACATACGTTTTGGACTTACGGAGATTTTCACCCACGCCAGAGGCCCCCTAGTACAAACACTACAGACACATACGTTTGGACTTACGGAGATTTTCACCCACGCCAGAGGCCCCCTAGTACAAACACTACAGACACATACGTTTGGACTTACGGAGATTTTCACCCACGCCAGAGATCCACTAGTATGAACACTACAGTCACATACGTTTGGACTTACGGAGATTTTCACCCACGCCAGAGGTCCACTAGTACGAACACTACAGAGGCATACTTTTGGACTTACGGAGATTTTCACCCACGCCAGAGATCCCCTAGTACAAACACTACAGACACATACGTTTTGGACTTACGGAGATTTTCACCCACGCCAGAGGTCCCCTAGTACAAACACTACAGACACATACGTTTGGACTTACGGGGATTTTCAATCAAACATGTAGGCAAGGTAGTGATGTAATGTGCTTATTGAGCGAAATCCGTGCAGAATACGTAGATTGTACGTGTTGCAATGTTTCAGAGATAGATTATAAAGATAAAAACACTGGTTTAGAATGATCATAAAGTATTGTATATGCACAATGAAACAGTTTTGGGTTGCTCGTCGTTCGATAGAACATGCTTTCCTTCATCAATTTCAGTACTGCGAACTTTACAGTATATACTTGACGCTACTAGAGCGTCCTGTTTCAATCTAAATTTAGATTTAGACGAGAAAAGACTTATATTTTGGCCCCTTGACCTCCGGTGCTTTCCCTGATTGGTTTGTGCTTTCTAATCTTTCTTGCCCAGACTTCATGTCTCCTTCGGCTTTAGCTCGACGTTGACGCGTACGGAGAAAAATAATAAAAAACAAGACGACATACTAGTAACCTTCCTCCAACTGACAAGGTTTGTGAAGAAACCATTTTGTTTACGGAGCCTTGGGGGTGATTATGCATGACTCGGTAGAACATGCTTTCTTTGTAAAATCGATTTCACAAACTCAGCGAATCATAGAAATGACAATAGTTTATTTGGTGCCATAAATATATCCATACCAAATACAAATACAAGACGACATAACCTTCCTTCGACAAGGTTGTGAAGAAAGAGGACGACGTGCGATGTCTCGTCTTGATAAGCCGATATTTCTATTGTTTTTTCTATTGAGTTAATTAGTGTTGTTTAGTACTATTTTAGTGCAAAACTTTGTACAGTTTAGTGTTCAGTTGTAGTCTATATTTTTCTGAGAAGAAAACATTCACATGTTTGCGTCTCAATATTAATAAAAGTGTGACGTTTAATTAAAACTTTGCCTTTAACTGTGTGCCTGCTTTGTATAAAGTTGTGCGAAATATCGCGTTAATTCGCAAGGGAATAATGATAATATCAACAGAAAAACAAAACAAATTTACAGGATTTTGGCTAACAAATTTTCAGGATTTTGGCTTCATTAATAATAAATTAAATAAATGCCAAAAATGAGCGTCATTTATTTTTGCAAACGCCAAAAACTTCTAAAATATTCCACAACTATTTAAAAAAAAAAGTTTAGATAATTTTGAAAACAATTCGGTTTTATACGTTTAGTCTCCTTACGTTCGAAAACTCAATTACAACTAATTCCGATAATATATTACTTCACTCAGTTCGGGAATGGCAATCATGCATCAACATTTTAAGATTGCTCATAAAGGAATACAGAACGACTAGGAGCACAAGAAAGTTGTAAATCAGTCGACAGCATAACCTTAGAATGTCTAGGAATATTTGACTTGAATTTTAACAGATCGCAAACAATAGCGTTCAAGATGCTTTCAAATACAATACAAATACAATTCAAATATGCAAAGGAGGCAAGTCCCTGGCTACTGCGTGACGGTCGCTGTAACGTTGAAAGAATCTGAAGAAAACTGTACATATCAGTGTTTGTACTTACCGTAACTCGCCGGCTCAAAGGCCGCTCCGAATTAGATTAGAAGAGACAAAATTCGTACCAATAAACTCACAGTGTAATCACAGTCCAAATTATGTACTTTACAGTGTGGTTGATGTTTAGATAACGATTAAGAAAAGTTGTTTTAGGAGTAATCTTAGAAATATCTCGAAAATCACACTGACAGGACAATTTTGAACTTCCACAGCATCTAAAAAAACTTTGGTGCAAAGTTGATAAAACTTTGTCCCACTCACTAAATATAGCGTTACCTCAATATTGTGCTTGTCCGCCATCGATTCTAAGACATCCTTAAAATGCTGATATGCAGTGTCTCCGATCCCAGTCAGTGAATCTCGTGCTTTGGCTAATCTCCTGTCAGCTTCTAAATCCGAGTAATATAATTCAGAGCGGCTTGGAATCGTTGAGCGGTGGTACCTTTTCCGTGGCGGGCTTGTTGCTGTGCCTTCAGATGATTTGTCGCCGTCTTCTGCTGCGTTCATCCTTGGTTCCTGGTTTTCTTCCTCCATGATGGTTAATATGTCATCTGAGGTGCTGGTTGGTGTTGATGGGTTTAGATGTACTTGCGAGTCTCTATGTACTTAGAGTTTTAGCGGGTTTTCATCGAAGTCAAACAATCTACCAGTCACACACGTTCGGGTGACTCCGTGGCGATGGCGTGACAGACATTTACATTGCTGTGCAATTAATCAGCCCGTGTGGGAGGAGAGGTATTTGGAAGCACTTCATCATTTTAGCATCCATCATTTTAGTGACAGCATCATCACTAGGGGTGAGGGCTGGGGTTAATTTCAACTGCATATACAATATAATACTCTACTGATTGAAATTACTCTAGAAATACACCGATATATGCAGACCATCTACCAGACTGTTACCTCACAAATTAGAAAACAGTAATGCAAATTTGGCGGGAAAACAATGTTAACTCCACAAGCATCAATCTTGATTAAATTTATAATATCTTGCTGAACATCAATTAAACAATGCGAATCTTTAATTTGAGATATAATATGCCAAGGCTTTCATAAATTCGATAATTATGAACGCTTTACCAAAGGGTACCGAATTGGATTACTGAATAACAGCATTGCTATCTCAAGGGCCCTAATCGCTATTAACTAAACGAATACAAAGGCTTTTGTCATGACTTGAATACCGAGGCTTCATCCATTGACGAAACAAGCTGATCTTTTTTTCGGAAACTTCAACTTGCAAGTAACTTTTCCAGTAAACAGCATTACCACCACGGAGATGCAGTGGAAATCATACTTTCTGTACTCGATAGAGTGTGGGGGGGGGGTGAGGGGGGGGGTGTCTGGTGGGTCTTTTGGGGGGGATTGTTGGTGGTGGGAGGGCGTGGGGGGGCGGGGGATGATGTGCAGGGGGGGGGTGGGGAGAGGGTGTGTGAGTGGGTGTGGGGGTGGTGGAGTGAGGAAGGGGGAGGGTGGCGGGGAGGGTGGGAGGGAGTGGCGGGGCGGCGGGAGAGGTGAGGGACGGGTGTCGGTAGAGGGGGGAGGGTGGGGGTGGGGACGCCGGGGAGGGAGTGGGGGGCGGTCGGAGGGGAGATTGGATGGCATACAAGGTGGATGAGGAGTGGGTGTTACGTGGGGGGGGGAGGTGAAGGGGGGTGGGGGGGGCTGTGTGGTATAGGGTGTGGGAGGGGTTGGGTATGAGGTAGGATTTGGGTTTGGACAGGGGAGATGGCATAGCTTGGTGGGGTGTGGAAGTGGATGGGAGTGGACGGTTGGTGGGGGCTTGGGTGGGGTGGATGAGGGGGGGGTGTGGTGAGAGGTGGTGGCGATGGGGGTGAAGGGGTTGGGGTGGGAGAAGGTAGGGAGGGCGGTGGGGTATGGGCTGCGGGTGATGGGTGGGGGGAGGTCGGTGGGGGTGTGTGTGTGAGGTTTTCGTCGTGGGCAGGGTATACAGTCGAGGTTGGTGTGAGAGGTGGGAGGTTGGTGGTGGGGTTATTAGGTGTATGGGGTGGTGTGGGTTGGCGGTGGTAGGGTGTGGCAGAGTTGCTGGGGGGGGGCTGGAGGGATGATGGTTGGCGGTGGTGGGGGAGGTTTGGGGGTGAGCGGGAGCGTTGTGTCGGAGGTGGGGAGGGAGTGGGACGTCACGGGATGGCGGGGGGGGTTTAGGTTGGTTGGTCGTAGAAAGGGGTTGTTTGGAAGTGTTGTTGTGGCGGGTGGTTGGATTATTGGCGAGTGGTGGGGGGTTTGGGGTGGGGAGGTGTGGGTTTTTGGGGGCTGAGTGTCGTTGGGGGGACTGGTTTTGGGTTTGGTCTTGCTTGGATGTGTGTCGGGTTTTTGGTTTCTGTGTTGGTTGTTTGGTTGTTTTTTTTGGGTAGTAATAGAGGGGTTGGGGGAAGTTAGCGTATTTTCTGGGGTGGGGGTGGAGGGGGGGTGGGTTGCGGGGTCGTGTTGTGGGGGGAGGTGGTGTGCAGTGGATGAGTAGTGCTGGTGGGGGTGTGTGGGGGGGGGTTAGGTGGTGGTTGTGGCATGTGGGTCGCGTGGGTGGGTGTGATCGGTTTGGGGTGACGCGCTTACGGGTTGGGTTGGTGACGGATGTCTTTGGTTGTCTTGGGGAGGTAATGGTGGGGATGGGTGGGGTTTGGGGTATGGGGCGTTGAAGTGGGCGGGGTGGAGAGGGAGTGGGTGAGCAGGGGTGAGGGGGGTGGGGTTGGTGGGTTGGGGGGGGGGAGTGTTGAGAGGAGGGTTGTGTGCAGCGGGGGAGGTGTGGGTGAGGGTTGTTTTGGGGTGGTGGGGTTGCGGAGGGTGAACGGGGGGGGCCTTGTCGGTGCGCGTGGATGAGGTTGTGGCGTGTTGCGTAGGAGGAGGGGAGGAGAGGGGAGTGGGGTTGTGGAGGTGTGCGTGTATAGGTAGGTGGGAGGATCGAGACAGGGGGGTGTGGTGTTTGGGGTTGGTGGGGTGGGTAGGGGGGGTGTGGATGGGGGGGAGGGGGTGGGGGAGGGGGCCTGGGGTAGTGGGGGTGTGGGGGGGGAAGGGGGGAGGGAGTGGGAGGTTTTTGCCTGAGTGATTGGGGGGGAGGGAGGGTGGGTGTGGTGGGTGGCAGAGGGGGGTGGAAGGGGAGAGAAGGGAGGTTTGCGGGTCATGGGGGGGGGAGAGAGGTGGTGTGGCGGGTGGAGAACGGGGAGGGGGGGGTTGGGAAGTGTGTGGGTCGTTGGGGTAAGGAGGGTCAATGAAGTGGGATGCGTGGGGGGGGGACCGTTGGCTGGGGTTGGGGTGTTTGGTGGAGAGATGGGGGTGGTAGGAGTTTGGGGTGGGAAGGGTGGGGGTAAGGGTGTGGTTGTGGTATTAGGAGGTGTTGGGGAAGGTGGGAGGGGAGGGGTGTATGGGCTGTTGGTGTGGGGAGGTTGTGATGTGACTGTGGGGCGGGCACAAGGGGTGGGGGTAGGGTTGTGAGGGGGGGCAAGGGTGGTCGTTGTTGGGTTGGTTCCGCGGGTGGAGAGGGGGATGGTTCGTTGTTGGGGGGGGGGGGGTTGGGGGTGGGAATGGGGGGGTGTGGGGGAAACGTGGGGGGTTAGTGTCGAGGGGGGGGCTGTGGGAGGGGTGGGGAGGTGGGGAGGGAGGTTATCGATGGGGTGGGTAGAGCGGGGGGGGGGGTGTCATGGAGGGGGAGGGGTGTGGGTGTGGTGGGGGGGGTGGGATTGGAGGATGGGGGACCGTGTAGGTGGGGGATAGTGGGGGGTGAAGGGAGGTGGGGGTGGAGCAGGGGGGGTTTGGGCATGTGGTGGTGTGCTTGTGGAGGGGGTGGGGAGAAGTGGGGTACGGGTGGGTCCCGTGGGGTAGGTGGGGGGGGTGGTAGAAGGGTGTGTTGGGGGTGGTGAGGGGGGGGGAGGGTGGTATCGCGGGGAGGGAGGAGGATGGACGAGCAAGGCAAACACCACACGTCGACAAATGCCAACGCCCAGAGCGCTGGGGGCGGTAGGTGGGGAGTGTGGCGAGAGACAGTGGGGGGGGGGAGCAGGGCGAAGTGCGCAGGCATTATGGGAACTGGGATGATCGAGGAGGCAGTCGCAAACTTGTGTTGCCTGGCTGGAGGGGCAGTGAGCCGGTGGGGGGGTTCGGTGTGCAGACGTGAGCAGTCAGGGTGGGTTGGCTGGTGGGGAACAGGGGTCGGGAAAAAAGCTGACATTTTTTGCAGGAACCTTAACCATGGTTGAGGGGAGCGTTCAAGGACTTGGAAAGACTGAGCCGGGGGACGGGGCCGACGAGGAGGCGTTGTGGTAGGCTGAGTGGGGTGGCAGTGGGGGGGGTTTTGGAGAATTAATTGGGGGAGGGATTGGGGGGTTGGGGGTGGGTGGGGTGAGGGGAAGGTGTTGGGGAAGAGAGACGAGTTGGGCACATTCAATAAGTGAAAATGCAACGAGTCTAGTGGTAGGTGGGGGAGCGGCGTTATGCTGGTTTATTGTGGCGGCAAGGAAAATGGTAGCTATACAGGCAAACTTTACTGTGTGAAAGAAAATTAGGCAGCGGGGGGAATGGGTGGTTCAATTGGGGGGAGTGTGGGACTGGGGAAAAATGGGAACAGGTAAATGGGTTTAGGGGGTGTCGACCGAGGAAATTACAAAAATTACGCACGTGGTGGGCAGAAACATAGAATTTAGGACAATATGGTTTGCACTGACATAAGAACACCAGCAAGTACGAGCGAGGGTCGGGATGGTGGCGTTGCGGGAGTGGGTGGAAGGGGGGGGTGGGATGTGGGGGTGAGTGTGGGGTGGGGGAACGTAATGGGATTGGGCGAAGGTTGGAGGTGGCGGTGGGATATTGGGGAGGGTGGTGGGGGGTGCGAACAGTCTGGGCACTTGGGTAGGCAACCATGTCGGAGCGGAATGCGAGGGGGTTTTGGGGGGGGTTGGTAGGGAGGAAGACGACGATTAACGAAAGGCTTGGGGAGGGGACCTTTTAACAAGTGATGGGTGGGCCGAGCAAAAATTGTTCAGCGGGGTGGTTGGCTGCGGATGTGGAATGTTTAGTGGCGGGCACACGTGCAATCGGGAGGGTTGTCTGGAGAAACTTTTAAAAATGGGGAGCGTTGGGGTTGGTTTCGCATTTTTGGCGGGAGGAGAAAGTTCTGGTGGGTACAGATAGACGCACGAGGGTTTTCCTGAGAAAAGTTGTTTGGGACTGTTTTTGAAGCTCGGAAGGGGATTCAGTGGTTAATTTGGGGGGAACCGAGCAGTTGTTGGGGGGGGGAAACCATGGTTTGGGGGGGGCAGGCACCGCGCGAGAGGGGGAGGGTAGGTTGGTGAACAGGGGGGAATGGATGGGTTATTGGCGCAACACGGGGGGGAATTACTGGGGGAGCGTGGTGCACAAGGGCTGGGAGGTTGGGGAAATCTATTGGGGGTGGATAGGGGGGGGTTCATAAGGCAGGTGCGATGAGGAATTTGCGTTTTTTGCATGCTGGGTGGGGCGTGGTGGTTATGAGGGGGGGGTGGGAAAGTATTGTTGAAGGGGCCTGGGGGGGGGACGAAACGTAGAGGGGTAGTCATGGTTACATCTCGGGCAGGGCAGGTGGGGGTGAACGGACACTACCACTCACCATGTCAATTAATTTATTTTATTTCTCCACGAACAAAAACTTTGGGGTCAGGGGGGACATGGGGAGAGGTTCTTCTCTTGGGAATGGATACGGAGCGAAAATGGAATCAGACGGTCATTTGGTATGGAGTTGGGTGGGGACAGGGCATTTGCATGGAGGGGCCACTGACAGGGTGGGTGGCAGGTGGGCGGGAGGGGGTGGGATATTTTGAAATGGATTGGGGGGACGGAGTCGTCAGGGGCGACACAAGTTGCCAGGGACCTGGAATGGGAGATGTTGCCATCAGTTGGAGGCCAGGGGTCACAGGGGGGAAAGGTTCACAAGACAGTGACATCCTTGGGGGGGGAGGGGGGCGAGGGCGGAGGGGGCCACGGTGGGCGTTTGATGGTGAAAGGGTGCGGGGTATTGGTTTGGGGTGAGGTTTGGGGACAAGAACAGGGGGGGCCCCGATGGTGCTGGGGGAGGGACTGCCAGCGTCGAACGGAGAACTTTGAGGTTATCAATCCAGGAGAGGGGCAAGGGGGGGTTACAAGAGGGAGTGGGGGGCAGCTTTTTAACTAGGGAATTAAGCGGGACACTGATCCCAGAGTCCACGATCCATCCATTTTCATGTGTTTAGGGGGGGATTCAAATTACAAAAGGAGGAGGCGGGGTGGTAGGGCTGGGGGGGTGCAAGGTAGTGTTGGCTTGTAAGGAGGGTGGAGGGTTTATAAGTGGACAATTTGGTCACAATGGGGGAGGGTGGGGAGTTGTATGGGGTGTTGGGGGGGAAGGGGCTTGGGGGGGGGGGGGTGGGGGGTGGGTTCCAATGTTCGGGGGGTGGCAGACCAAGTCCGGGGGGGGACAAAAAGGGGAGGTGGGTCGGGGCGTTTGCCTGGGTGGGGGGCGGGAGTGGGTGGGGGGGGGGGTAGGGTGGGTGGGTGGGAAATTCCGGTTGTAGAGGGTAGATGGGGAACAAAAAGTATGCGTGTGTTAAAAAGAGGTGGCAATTGTCGTTGGGGCTGTGGGGAGGGTGGGACCTGGGTTGGAGGATCACAATGGAGGTATGGAGGTACGAGAGGTTTGAATTACAAAAAAGGGGGGGGAGGGAAGGTGGCGGCTTAACTAGGGCCTGGTGGGGAGGGTGTTAGTGGGGGGTGGGTTATCAATAAAACGGGGGGGGTTGGGTAGAGGTGGGGGGTGGTCGCTATAGGGGCTGGGGGGACCCTGCCCAGGGGGGGGGGGGTCCCATTGTGGGGACTGGGTGGGGGGTTACAAAGGCGGTTGGGAGGGTTTGGGAGGGGCTTGGGCGAGGGTTTGCCATTTCATAGGGGGACCGGAAGGAAGGGGGAGGACGGAGAGGGGCATAGGAGGGGTGGGGTGGCTACCTAAACGGTGGGGATGGGGAGGGGGGGGGGGGGGGGGGGGCCAATTGGGGGCGGAATCGCGGTTTGCAGGGAGGAGTGGCGGGGGGCACTAGGGGGAGTTGGGCTGGGGAGAGGGTTGGAAACATGTATTATTTGGAGGGGGGGGGCGCAGGGGGCCTAGAATGGGGGTTCGGGTGCGAGGGGCATAGTTGGGCCTGGAGGGTAGTGTACCTTGGTTGAGATGGATGGGGGGGGTAGGGCGTTGGGGTAACTGGGAGGTGGGTGTGCTTAACTACGGAGGGTGAGGAATGGGGGTTAAGTGGGGCGTGGTAGGAGGGGTGGGGTGGGGGTGGATAAGGGAATGAGGTGGCGTTGAGGGAGGGGGGGGGCAATGGGGGGGTGGGTGGGGGGGGGGGTTGGTTTTGTGTGGTGGGGGGGGTTTCCATTGGGGGGGTGGGGGGGGGGGAGTGGGGTGTCCCGGAGGGGGGGGGGGAAAAGGGTAGAGTGTCTCTTGGGTGGGGGAGGGGGTGGGGGGGGAGGGGGGGGGGTGGGGGGGGGGGGGGGGGGGGGGTTGCCAGGGCAGAGGGGGGGGGCGGGGGTGGGGGGGGGGTTTTGGGGGAGGGGGGGGGGGTGGAGATTGGGGTGGGGGGGGGGTAGGGGGGAGGGGGGGGGGGGGGGGGGGGGGGGGGGGGGCGGGGGGGGGGGGGGGGGGGGGGGGGGTGGGGGGGGGGGGGGGGGCGGGGGGGGGGGGGGGGGGGATTTAGGTGGGGGGGGGGCTGGGGGGGGGGGGGTGGGGGGGGTGGGGGGGGGGGGGCAACATTTTTGGGGGGTGGGACGTGGGGATGTTTGGGGTGGGTAGGGGGGGTGGTTATGGGGGACGGCTGGTGGGGGGGGTCTTGGGGCTGGGGGATGTGGGGGGGGGGGGAGGGTATCTTTGTTACTTGGTGGGGGTGGGGGGGGGATAGGGCAGACGGGGGGGGGTGGGGGGGTGGGGCGGGGGGGGGTGGGGGGGTTGGGGTGGGGGGGCAGGGCGGTAGCTGGGGGGGGGGGGGGGCGAAGGATTCTTGGAGGGGCAGACTTATGGGTGGTGCCGGGGGTCCCTCGGGGGGGCTGGGTGGGGGGGGTGGGGTGGTGCTGGGGATTTGGGTGGTGGGGGGGGGGTATTGTCTCAAGCCTTTAAGGGGAACATCTGTGGGCGCTTGGGAGGTATGGTTGGTTGGGGGTGTGGTTCTTACGTTAGGGTTAGGATTAAAAAAACATAGGGTCTGGGGCTCATATACAATATTTAAGTAGGGTTTGTGGTGGCACAGCCTTATTTAGCCTTATGGCGCCGTATCGGTCGCGTTCTCACGAGAGGGTAAGGTCGCGTCCGGTTCTTGATTAGTAAATTTTTAGTGATCGCCGGGGGTTTGTGGGTCAGGTGTTGGTTTCTAGAGCGGCAGAGGCTTATGGTTTGGGCTGGGAAGGTGGGGGGGAGTGGGTAGGTTGGTGGTGATTTTGGTGGGGGAGGGGGTTTGGGGGGGTGGGGTAGGGGTGGGTGGAGGGGGGTGGGGAGTGGAGAACCTTAGGCGGTGAATGGGGAAGAGGGGGAGAGGGGAAAGTAATTGTGTAGGCACCATGATGAACGCCGGTCGTGGAGGGGGTGGTTGTAGGCTCGCAACACATGGTTCTTCGTGGGGAAGTTGGGGAGGTTTTTGGTGGTGAGGTCGTACATGCTGGCGTTTATTGGGGGCTCGGCGGGGTGACACACCATTGTGTGACTAGTCCACATAAGACTAAATGGTTTTCAATTCGGTGGGGGTGGGTGCTTTTTGTTGGGGGGCTGTTTTTTGAGCGGCGGGGGGGGGGGGGGGGGGGGGGGGATTTGTGAGGGCAGAAAGGGGGGGGGGAAGGGGGAGGGGGGGGGAGCCTGTTCAGTGTTGTTTAGATACCACATGGGGGGTATGGAAAAACGGATGGTAGGGGGAAATGAAAAAAAAAGCTTTTGGAGGGACCAACAACAAAGTACGTGCATGGGGGAGTGGGCACTTGTGTCCTAGCACATTTCAATGTGTGGTGGTAGGCCCACGTGTCAGTTAGCATAACGAAGTGCAAAAATTTGTTGTACAAGACTATCGCCACCAGCACAGTACACTGGAGGCAAGAGTTGTTCCTGTGTTTTTTTTTGATCGTGTGTCAGATAATGTTTATTGGTGCTTGTTATTTTCGTTTGGGTTGGGGAGATGTGTGTTGTGGGAGTGGTGGGAGGCCCTCAATTTTCTGGTGTTCGGTTCTTTTTATGGTTGAGGGTTGCTGTTGTAATAGGGGTGTGTGTAAACGGGTGTGGCGGGCACTTAATACGGGTGTACATATTATTTTGTTGCGACCCCCCCCCCCCGGGGTTTGGATTATTGGAGGCGGGTGGTGGAGTTGGCTGGCCGCTTTAGCTGTATGGGGGTGCGGCATCACTGTGTCGGTCAGTTGTCTTGGTTCATTTTTAAGTGTGTGGCGTCTTGCGTGAGCCGGATGGGTGGAGTTGGGTTTTTCGCCCCAGGTGGTGGTGCGCTTGTCCGGAGCAGGTGCGCATGGGTATCAGCGTGGGGCCACGAGGTTAAGTGTGCTTTTTTTGTTTATTTGCACCCACTTATTTTTTGGTCCACGGGTGACCCTGAGTTGGGGGAGGTAATTTGTCTTGAGGCGATGGGGGTTGGTTTAAATGTCGGTTGCAAACCTAGATCAAACTAGGGGTCCATGGATCTGCTCACTACACGGCTTGACTTTTGTTGGTTTATTTGGGCGTCTTGCACACATGGTGCATTGGTGGGTGCATGCTTTGGATTTATTAGCGTGGTATTGGTTCAGGGAGTTTTTGTGGTTTTGGTCTTTAGACTTGGGAGGTTGTGTGTGTGCCTCCCTGTTGGTTGGTTTTTGGTTATACCAGTGGTGGGGTGTGAGTTCTTGTTGTGGCTGTGTTCGTGTTTGTGTTCCTTGGATACCCCCACGAGATGGGTGATGGCGATTAATGGGAGGTGAGCATGTTTTGGCATTTTTATTTTCTTTGTGCCCCCCCACCTTGTGGTGTTAGGGGGGTCGAGGGGGCAGGGTTCGGGGAGTGTGGGTCTGGAGGAGACTGTCGTTTGTTTTTCTTTTGTTTAGTAAGTAGGTATTGAGCGTTAATAGTTGGGAAGTGGGGGTATCGATCGATTGTTCAAAGACCCGGTGTGGTGCTCTCAAGATGGGGAGGGTAGTTTGGAGGGGGGGTTGTTGGGTCCTGTTTTGTTGGCTGTTTGGGTGGTGTTGTTTGGGCGCTTTCAATTAAATTGGACATGCGTTTGCCTACCCTGGTGGTTGTGTGATGCCCGGAATGATGGGGGTTGCAGGTGGTATGTACGGGTGCTAGTGGTGTTGTGGGTGGTAGTTTTTTTTCCTTCGCTTGGGAGGTGTTTGGCACTGGGATGGGTCTAGGTGGTTGTTAGGGGGGGTAGTGGTCGGTGTGCCGATCACATCTGTTGGGGGGCTACGGTAAGTAGGGACGGTTTTCGGGGTCGGGGTGTGGGTTGGTCGTTTTTGGGAGGATTTGTGGTGGTATCCGACGTTTTGTGTATTTAACTATGAAGTTGGACGGTTGGTTGTTGAGGCCATGCTGACTGGCCAACCAGGTTTTTTTTGGGTTATTGGTGATGTTTTGAGTAGTTATGGTGGTAAACTGTGGTTTGTGGTATGTCTTGATGACCATTTTTGTCTTGTGGGTTGGGTGCGGAGACGCTGGAGCAAATGAAGTCGTTCCCAGTTTTGTCGTCGCCGCGAATAGGCGGTGGGCAAAATGCGCCCCGGTCGCGTTACAAGGCTTGATGTGAATGTGCTCTCGCCGCAGCATGTATTGGTCGTCGATGCGTCGGACACTCTTGTGGTTGGTGGGCATTCTAGTGTGGACGGTGTTTGGGTTTTTTCGAGTTTGTGGAGCGTGTTGATTTGTGTAGACAGGCGGGTGGTGAGACCTTAGTGGTTGGGTAGGGGTGGTGGTAGAGGTGGTTGTAAATTTTGGGTTGTTCGTAGCGTGGTTTTTGTATGAGTAGGGTTTTTTTTGTTCTTTTTTTGTTGTGTTTTTTTTTTTGCCTGGAGTGGTGGAAACCTTGTGGGGGGGGTGTAAGGGGGTTTGAAATTCGTGGGTGTCTGTGAAGGGTGAGGGTGGGCATGTCTTTGTTTTTGTGATGTGGCTCGGTGTGTCTTGTTAAGGTGTGAGTTGGTAGGGTGTCTTTAGTTGCGTTTTTGTGGTTTGCTGTGGGGGTGGTAGGGCGGTGTTTTGTGTTTCGTGTGTAATTGTGGATTTGGGGGTGTCTGTCTTGCTTTGTTTCCGCTTCTGTCGGTCCCCTGTGTGTTGTAGTGTTTTGGTGGTGAGGCACTGAACTGGGGTGTTGCCTTTCCCTAATCAAAGTTTTTTTGTGAATTTTAATGGTTGTTTTGTTCTTGGGTGTTGTTATGAGTGTGTTGTTTTTGTGTGTGGTGGGTCGTATCTTATATTGGGTGTGTGTTGCGGGTTTACGTTTGTGTTTCACGATGGTTTTGTGTATGCGTGGTGTTGTGGGGGTGTTTGTTCCTGATTGTGTTTTGCGGATGAGATGTCTGCTTGTGCGTAGTTTCTTTTGTTTGCGTGGTTGTGGCGATTCGGGTTTGGGTGTTGTGTATACACTCTTTTGAATCCCAATCCCGCTGTTGTTTTTTGGGCTGCTGCTTTTGTCCTGTTTGTGTGGTTGTATGTTTTTTTTGGTTGTTGACGATATCGTCCCTTGGGGGATGTTTGTGTCCTTTTGGTCGCGTGAGTATTGCTTGGTGGTGAGGGTTCATGTGGTTGTTGTGGTGTGTGGTTTGCAAAATCAGGGTGATCGCCGTAGTGTGTGTGGGTGGTCTTTCCTGGCTGGGTGAGTTGTGGAATTTCCGGGTTTTTGTGTGATTGGGGGGGTGTGTAAGGGCCTTGCCTTTTGTTTTGTTTGGGTTATTTGTGTGTGGGTGTTTAGGTGACTTTTTTCTTGCGGGTGGTTCTCATTCTATCTTCTGTCTATGGTGACATGGTGGTTTCTTTTTGTGTGTTGGGGGTTGATTGGTGGTTTCCGTTCTTTATCTTTAATATAGTGTTGGGGGGGTTTGTTGGTGTGGGGATGAGGGGGTTTTGTGTTGTGGTTTGTACCTTATTGTTTGTTTGTTTTTTGCGTGGTTGTCCTTTAAGCCGGTTTTAGTTGTGTTTCCGATTTGTTTTTGAAGTGTTTGTTGTTCTCGGGTTTGTTGGTTGTTGCTTTGGTGTTCGTGTTTTTTTGGTTGGCTTGTGGGTTTTTTGAGTTGTCTCTTTCCTTGTGTTGTTGTTTTTTTGGTTTTGTTGTTTTTTGGTCGTTGCTGGGAGTTGTTTTGTTTTGGTTCTCCCTTTGTCTTGTTTTGTTGTGTACCGTTGGTTGGTTGTTGGTAGTTGAAATCAGGTTTGGTTACGGGCTTGGTACTACTGTGTTTTAAAGTTTTATTGTGGGACGTGGTGGTTATATTTATTACGTTCTGTTGCGGTTTTGGTAGTGGGGGTGGGTGTGGTTTTCGTTTTGCCGGGTCTTTTTGTCTTTTGTTTTTTGGTTTTTGGGGTGGTTGGGTCCGTGTTTTTTTTTTGGTTGGTGGGTTCTCCGTTCGTTTTTTGGTGTTCCTTGTGTTTGGTGTCCATCATCGTGCCTTGTGTGGTTTTTTTCATGGTGTGCTCTTGGGGTTTTTTTTTTGCTTTGTGTTGGGAGCTGCGTTGTGGGTTTTCTTTGTTGGTTTTGTATTTCTGGTTTGAGCTTTTTTGCGGGGACGTTGCATTTGTTGTTTGTGTGTGGTTCGTGGGTGTTGGGACATTGGGTGGGGAGTTGTGTTTTTTTGGTGGTGTCGTTTTGTTTTGGTCACTCTTTTGTTTGCGCTTTTGTTTTTTTAGACGTTTTTTTTTGTTTGGATGTTGTTTTATGTTGTGTTTGTTCTTTCTCACGTTGGGGTGTTTCCAGGGTATTTGTTGTTTAAGTCTTTCAGGGGATTTGGTGGTTCTGGTTTTTGGTATAGGGGTTCTGTGGGTGCTTGTGCTGGTCTTTTGCGTGTGGTTTGGTTGCTCTTGTGTGTATGTTTTTAGTTGGGATTTTGTTTCGTTTTTGGTTCTTCGGTATGGTGTGACGTTTTGCGTGGTTGCGGTTTGTTGGCTGTTGGTTCTGTGGTTTTCTTTTTCTGTTTGCTGTTTGCGTTGTTTTGTTAGTATTTTTTGTGTATCTTGTCGTGCCTTGTTTGTAATCTGTCTTTTGAGATCGTGTTTAGATTGCATTTTGCTTTTTCGCTTTTTTTTTGTGTTTTTGTATGATTTGTTTTGTTGTTGTTTCCTGGTAGGGAATTCTTCTGGTGTTGTTGTAGGGTCTGGTTTTTGTTTCGGCTTTTTTTCCTTTTTTGTTATTCCCTTTTCTTTTTTTTGCGTTTTCTTTTTTTCCTGTTTTTTGTTTTTTTTTTTGTCTTTGGTGTTTTCTCGTTGTTTTTTTTGTTTTTCCTGGATGTTTTTGTGTTTTGTTTCCTTTTTTTGTTTTTGTCACCGGATTGTCTGGTTATGTTTTTGGTTTTCTGTTTCCCAATTCCCTTTTTTATGTGGTGTGTTGTGTTTTTTTCTCTGTTTTGTCGGTTTTATGTGCAGCTGTTTTTATTTTTGTTTGTTTTGTGCTTATCTTTTCTTTGGTTTTTTAGTTTTTTACTCTTGTTTTATTCCTTGTTTGTTTTCTTGCTTTTACTACTTTTCCTCATTTTGTTTTTTTTTGTTCTTCTTCATTTTTTTTTTTCTTTGTTTGTTCTTCCAATCATATTCAATTCATCATCAATTGCAGCTGAAATAAAATAAGTAAAGAAAGAAAGGAAGAAGGAAGAAAGAAAGCAAAGAAAGAAAGGAAAGAAAGAAAGAAAAAGAAAGAAAGAAAAAGAAAGAAAGAACAGAAAAGAAGAAGAAAGAAAGAAAGAAAGAAATAAAGAAAGAAAGAAAAGAAAGAAAGAAGAAAGAGAAAGAAAGATAGAAAGAAAGGAAAGAAAGAAGATAATTAGCTGCAGAAAACTACGTTACTATATGTCATTTGTATTAAAAAAACGCCAAATCACTATAATCACTGTAAGTATTCATATTGCCGACACTTACGAGTCCTACGCCCAATATTCAAAATGCATGGATTTCAGCTAGTTCTGTTTACTGAATATCGCTTTAGAAGCTTGTTTCCTGCTAGACGTTCTCTCCCCATCTCCCTTTTCCCGCCTGGCTGGCCAGACTGGGATCTACCGTCAAACGTGAAGGAAAAATGCTGGAACACCCGACGACAAAAGCGGACAATCACCCATCGACCGCACCTGTGGAGGAAGGATTTTTGCGAATTACAATGTTGTCATGCAGTGCATCATGGGGTGAGTGCACGCGGGGATTCGGACAGCAACGCTCTGAACATTAAGTTCAAATTCAATGAATTAATCTTAGAAATGCTACGGATGATTTTACGCAAGTCACTTTCATTAACCAATCGTTTCTTAAATACGGACAACGGTTGAACGTTTTGCGCGATATTGCTAGTGGTAATATGAATGGCGTGGCTTGCGACTTGGACACGTTGTCCACATCCACAATTCATTGCGAGTTGCTCGAGAATTTTGTCCGGCGCTCCGAAGTCAACGCTGGATCCTCGAGCATGCCACAATATGTATGTGTTCGCGCAATAATCTCACACTCCTTCAACACACACGCCACTCCAGGATTGATGTAAAAGCGAGAACATTTCACGTGGTTTAAGCAATTAAAGTAATGATATCCACGAATTTTCCATGAGATGAAAGACCGTCCATGTCATGTGATCCCATGATGGCCGTGCGTCAATGCTTTGATGTTGTGTTTTTAGGATGATTCAAACAGACGTTCAGATTTTTCTCCTGATCTGAAATCTCTTTTCAGAGTTTCAAGTTTTCGTAATACTTTGTGCAGGGGAGGCATCTGGCATGAATTCGGATTTCAGGGGGTATTTGAGTAAATCACACACTGTAACACACTGCGCACTACCTCATTATCAAGTAATGCAGCTGCTTTGATATCACAAAGTTTACCATGTCCCGTCTAGAATCTGCTGTAGTTAATTCACACACTGTAAAACACTGCGCAGTACCTCAAGTAATGCAGCTGATATCCCACACGTTTACCATGTCCCCCCGTCTAGAACCTGCTGCAGTTAATTCACACACTGTGAAATACTGCGCACTACCTCAAGTAATTTCAGCTGATATCCACAAGTTTACCATGTTCTGGGCACATCACTACGCACATTCACACTGTCAATATCCGTTGTTAACAGAAGTAGGTTCGCGTTTCTATTGCTGCAACGTCACGCACTAACATGCATGCATGCATGCACTAACTGCTCAGAGAAAGGAAACAGTGCAATAGTTAACAATAGACTGCTTTTATGCGAATTTGCCCATTTCAAAATCCACGTGATGTAAACATGATAATCTCTGGAGAATTGGGTTCCTTTATATTTTTCTGAAATTTTTTATTCGTTCATATATGAAAGGACTAATTCTTCTCAGAGAGAACACCATGTTTACATCACATGGTTTTGAAATGGGCAATTTACATATAACGAAGCTAAAGAGGTCTATTGCACGCATAATTTGCATGACAGGTTGCATTGTGGGTCCTGGCCTTTATTTCCTCTTATAGTGTATTGTTTGACGTCACTTCCCGGTCTCGTGTGAGGAATTGCACATGGTGGTCAGCGTTTGACCATTACCACCATTGGGGCCAGATAATGAAATCCATTGACTTTTTAACCAACTGATTCGATCAGAAATCCAAAAATACCTGACAAAGTTTCGCAGGTGACTGTTTACATGAGTAAGTTGCGTGTATATTGCCAGGTACTAGCACTTTTTATCCCAAAATAACACAGTATTTAAAAGAATTTGATTTTCTATATAATACAATAATGTAATGAATATTATATTTAATGTAAAAAAAAACCTGATCGATACACGATAATAATCAGGTTCACTATTAATATGCTTTAATTGATTATCTTTTCTTTTATAAAGTCCAACCAACAACTTCACATAAGTTCTTTTTTTTCATATAAATCTGAGAAACGGTTGACATCAATAGCCCAAAACAAATCTGAATTTGTATTCCTCTTCGATAGAAGAAAGCTTTCTGATATTCTGATATCCGCTGGTTATATTTGTAGAGTCCAAAGAGTTATCCGCAAACAAAGTGATCACTCATGACGCACGAGTTATCCGCAATTAAGACCGCAAACGTGATTTCATGATCCCACGAGTTATCCGCAATTAGACCGCAAACGTGATTAGTTTATCCGCAAAACGTGATTTCATGATCCACGAGTTATCCGCTATTTAGTCCGCAAACGTGATGCTCATGATCCACGAGTTATCCGCTATTAGACCGCAACGTGATTTTCATGATCCACGAATCCACCACCACCACTCGTTATCCGCAAACGTGATTTCATGATCCACGAGTTATCCGCAAACGTGATCTCATGATCCACGAGTTATCCGCAATTAGACCGCAGCAAACGTGATTTCATGATCCACGAGTTTATTTCTTCCTGTTACTCCGATACGTGGATTGGTGCCTAGTGGTCTTCGTAAAACCGCTGTTAACCTTAAAGCAAAGCTGCTGGCTCGACTGGTAATTATACTTTATTTTTATTACTTACCTAACTAAATTAAAATTTGATTTAAAAAAAACTATCACGCTGCCTACCACTGCGTTACCGTTAAAAAAATTTAAATTATAACTACTGCATATGGATTTGTTGTCTTGCATGCCATAACAGTTGTTAAAAAACTAACTATCAGGACATAAGTTATATACTGTGGTGTGGAAGAAACCTACAGTGAAAAAAAGAAACTGCTTGTCAATTTGCGGTCTATTTTTTGTTAGAAACAAACTACCCCGGAAGTAAAGAAAGAGAAATACCCAAATTACATATTCCAATGCCATTCATTTACGGTTTCCAAAAAATAGCACTTCAAGAAAAGTGCAACGCTCAGTGATTCCTTCCTGTTTCCTAAACACCATAATTATATTCTTAGTTACGTACAGTGAAAAACATATATCTACTTCCTTTCCTCCATCGCGTTCCTCCGATGTAGTAAAAATCACGTGATTCAATGAAGGGTGGATGAGATTGGTGCTCGTAGGTGTGAATCACATTGGGGCCCGAGTCCCCGCGAGGAAATCTCTTGTATAGGGTTTTTTTGTACTCGTGTCACTCTTGTGGACAGTTCCGCTGACCGTCGTCCCTCTGAGAAAGTAAAAAAAAACTAAATATAGCATAAATAATAAAGTCTTAAAATAAAAATCATTTCCGGAGTGAGCTTCGTTCTAGTATTATATACCAGCCTTATCAATAGATCAAGTCTCAGTAGATATGGCCAGACATCTGGCCAGATTCGCACTATAGTCATATCCAAACTAGCACAGTGCTAGTGTAAATGAAAGCCAAAACAATTTAGTTCGCATTAGTTTTTTTTTGCGCTTTACACTCAAGGTAAAATCTGAAAGTCAGTGGAGTAACTTCAATACCGTAAATCTCTATTAAGCCCCGGGGGCTTATTTATTTCAAGCACTTTTGAGGGAGGCTTAATGGAGGGAGGGGCCTTAATAGAAGGGAGGGGGCTTCATAGAGGGAGGGGGGGGTAATTTCAAATATTTCGCGGAAAGTAGGTTTTTTATACAACCCAATTAAACGGGTCACGGGATACCTTAATTAATCACTTTATGTTTAAATTAATCCCATACTGTCACATGGTAATAACCTTGTTTAGCAGCACTAATCGTACTGAACATGGTCAACATTAACCGTACTGTACCGGGATCGTGTATGTCATTCACATTACGTTTTTTTTTAAATTAACGCTAAAAAGGTATAGATCACATACGTTATACGGTCTTTGGGAGAAAGGGAAGGGGAGGGGTCTTAAAAAGAAGGAGGGTGGTCTTAATAAAAAAACGTGCTTTCAGAAAGGGGGGTGTTTAGAGGTTGGAGGGCTTTATTGTAAGGGGGGATTAAAGAGACTGAGGTATTTAGATGGATAGAGTCGTATGAGTGGGAACCTACGTCACAGAGTTAGGTCACGGTACGAATCGAAGGACATTGTATTCAACCAATCACAGCGCGCAAAAGAATCGCTTAGCCAATCAGAATGCTTGGATTGGCATCGATGATGGCGCGATACGGTTCACTGCACAGCACAAAAACCGTACTGTAGCTACTTCCCACTCATACGAAACGCTCTATGAATTTCAAGAGGTATATGAGGGGTACAAGAGGACATCACGTTTTATTATTATTAGATTATATTATTATTATTTAATTTTATGATTATTATTATTATTATGATTTTATATTTATTTTAGTATATATTAGTCGTATTATTTTATTATTAGTATTATATTATTATATTATTATTATTGTTATATTGTATTATTATTAGTTATTATATTATTATTATATTATTATTATATTACTAGTATAGTATTATATTTGATTATTATTAAGTATTATTATTATTATTATTATTATTTATTATTATATTAATTATAGTATTATTATTATTATGATTTACCTGTTGCGCTGTTATATTCGTCCATTCGACCTCTGAGGGTTAAAATTCCATTGTATGTGAAATCAACAGGACACTCTGAAAGGTGTGATCCCCTGGAACGACCTCCGCTGGGACTCAGTGTGATACTCGAGATCTGTGCGGTCGGTGAGTCGATTTGACTTTCACCGCTCCTGGACTCACTTCTATATGATGTGGTTATTTCTTCTGTAGAATGAGGATCAATCATCGACGTCGCGGTCACCGTTCTCACTAGAGGGGGTCACTGGACTTTGATAAGTGGACTTGGAGCTTCTCTGATTCTTGTGTATTTTGTGGTTGTAAAGTGGACGTCATGGTGGAGTCGTTTCGTTCTTCAAAAAGGTGACCGCCACGTCAACATCCTCTTTGGGCTCACTTGAGCGCGAGATCTCGGTCGAGCTTATCGAGGTTCGCCACGATCACCTCGTGGGCCACTCTCGCCTCTTTCTGACCAAATCACGTATTCAGTGTGTAACGGTTGGATGCTTACGAGCTGTTCTATTGAGCCTGAGATCTCCTGATTGAAGTAGTTCTATCTCCGTGATGTAACCCTGACATTCATCACCTTTAACTCTGAGCTCGCGCTGAGATTTCTCAATGTCCCCTTACCAAGGTTAGATGATCTCTTGAACTTGCTGTCGGTGTTCTTCTTGAGCTCTCAATTTGAGTCTCAGTCGCATCACACGCTATTGCGTGATTTAAATCCACGTCTAGCTCCGCTTTTTTTCCGTTGTTCAACTCCGATTCCAAGATGTAGCCCTGCATTCAGTCATACAGTTATCGAGATCACGCTGAGACTTCTCGACTTCTGGTTCGTTGGAGTTGTTCACGATCGGGTCGTCAATCGGGTTTTCCTTTTCGATGATTTCTGTCTTGGTACGATTGACTCGGACTCAATCTGAGTGATGTGTCCGTCAGAAGCGTGTCTCACTCCGTCAGTTCGTAGTCGGGCTTTAGATTCGTTAGCTGCTTGAGATGATGTTGTAGTCATTGCGCACTGTGGAAATGTAGCTTCTAAATCATACTAATGTTGCAGAGATATCTTCAGTTAGTTACTGTTAATCATGCAAAATTAAGGATATTTGATGTTCTATTCATAGCTTTAGTATGAAAGATAGACCATAGTTCATGCATCCATGTAATAGTGAAAATTATAAGCGTATCCATCGCTCTGGATAACCTAACAAGGCGTCAATGAGATTTTGTGCTACAAGCAAAATTGACGGTGGGTTTGCTTACGGGTTCTTGTTGTTCAAAGAATGGGAGCATATCAATACAAACGTCATCAAGCAGACAAGTTGAAGTGTTTCCAATAACTTATTTACAGATGATTTATCGAACGTAAAGCGCTACCCATCGTGGAAAACTGGAGCCAGCAACGCAGCTTTCAATCCGCTATTAAAGAAAAGGGCTAATTTGTAATCAGCGACGCCCAGTCATTGCATTATTACATAGATTCAAAAGACTTTGCGATTTTATATTCTACTAGTAGTTATTAGGTTAATTCAACATTATATCGACATACCTCTCTTGGATTAACTTCTCATCTACAATGTATCCATTACATTAAGATTCCTTGGTTTCCAGGTCGCGTCTAAGGCGATCTAATTCACCTCGTTGTTGGACTATCATCATGCGAAGTCTTTCAATCACAGTCTCCTTTTCGATCACCTGGTGCGGTATTCCTCGATGCGCGTTGAACTTCGATGATTTGCTCATGCATAAACATGGAATCGCTTGCTCCTTGCTTTAAGTTTCCTCAACTTGGACGACGACATCTCTCTGTCTCTGGTAGTCCCCCAATTGTCTATCCAGTTTGATCTTGTTTTTTAAACTGCGTCAATCAGAATTCATCTTCCGATTATCTTGGTCAGCTTGGTCGATCTCGCGGATGTACATCGCACTCGTTCATTTCTTTACGAGGTCTCGCTTCAGTGTCTCAACAATCTTCTCGAAGGATGTCACCTGAAGCGGAATTTCTCAATGATCGTCTCCTTCTCCACGATCCATCTTAAAGCTCTATACACGTGTGTTGATATCGATGATCTCCTTGTTCATGTAGACACTTTCAGTGTCTCCCTTTCTCTGATGTCAGTCAGTGACTGCTGCAGGACTCTCTCTCTCGATTCTCTTTTCTGGGTTCTCCCTCGAGGAAAGATTGACCTTTTGCCTCAGGTCCATAATCTGTATTGTCAGCTCTGTCTTCTCAGTTTGAATCTTTTCTATTCTTCTCTATAGCGTCGTGCCTTCGCCTGCTTGGTGTAGAGTCACGACGCACAAGCTCCGTCTCGCTCTTCAGGTGCTCGATCCTCTTCTTCCTGGTCAGACATACTTCTGGGGTTCTCCAAGTAGTTTGGAGCTCACTGACAAAAGGACATGCTTTTCACCTTCCTTGGCACGTAAGTTTAGATCAACCAGGTGGATCTGTAGACTTGAGATCTCTTTCTTGCTGAATCAATCTTGATCTCCAATGTTGACAACTTGGTCTCAGAGAAGCCCACTCGATTTCTAGTTCAGAACGATAACGTTGGTTTTCTCGACGGTCTCGGAGAGATGGACTTCTCCTCCTCTTTCTAAAACAAGTTCTTCTTCACTGTAACCAGTGGTGTTAACGGTCTGAAATCTTGTCTTTAATTCTTTGATTGTGTCTCCTTGTGTGATATCTTTACGGTATCCATCAATTGGATCTGAATTCGCTGATTTGACTTCCCACTTTCGCGCTTCTCATGTCACTCTTTCTTGCGAATGTCTTCAATTTGAACGACAAGTTCAGACTTATCCTTGCCGCCTTCTTCAGGTCAATAAATTCTAAGTTTCTAATCTGACCTTTGAGTCCACCGATTTGGATTTCCATCTCTGATCTCTCTTTATTCGAGTTCTCAAGTTCTCTTGTGTGCTGAGGCGCAATCGACTTGTTGTTTGTTGACGTCCTCTTGACCTTTGGTGATGTCACTTTCAAGGTCAACCTGCTTGGTCTTGCAGAGTCGAGATCAAAGCGGGTCCTTCTCGCTGATTCTCAGTTCGGTACATCTCCATTCCCATTTTGGATCTCAGTGCCCTTTGTACCAAAGTCTTTAGAATGGTCGTCTCCTCGTCTCCTGTAATCGTCAAGGGTTGACCTCGAAAGTATCCCTTCGCTTTCCTCTCATCCGCGATGGTAATCTCCAGTTTCTTCATCTTGTTTTAAATCGAGGATGATCTACGTTCTCGAGGCGGTTCATCGTAGCTCTGTTGGGTGACTCTGGATGCATTCTTTAAGGCTTTTAATCTATCTTCCAACTCGTTATCTCATCTGCAGGATCTTTTGGTCTTGTCTTTGCCTATTTTCATAGTTTGCTTCAAGATCTTGATATTGTTTCTTGTAAGTCACGATTTCTTTCCCAGCGTTGCAAACGATTCTCCAGCGCCTTGGTCGAGTTAGAGGCTCCACCCGAAACGATCTTGCTCGATTTGAGGTCATGATCTAGCTGTGAAACTCTATTCAATGCAGCCAAGAGCTCCACTTGAAGCTCAGCCTCGTTTTCTTGTGTTTTGTAGTGTGCTTCAATGGTAGAGAAGATTTGCTTCAGACGATACTTCGGCTTGTTTAGACTTTTGTGTCCTAATGGACGATGTCGTGTAGTTACGCTACATTTGGTCGAGCTCCTTCAGTAGGGATTCTCTCTCCTCTACTAGCTCTCCTGTTCTTGGTTCAGTCTGTCACATTTATTGCGTTCCAGAGGCTCAAACTGTAATCATCAAATTATCTCTCTCCATCATGTCTGTAGCGCCAGAGCCTTGTCTGAGGCAGCCTTCTGAAGTCAAGAACTTTATCTTGTAGTTCTTTTTCTCTTCTTTCAAGATGTAATTGTCTGATCAAAG
>JAUJYZ010000404.1:210000-313818 GCA_033675265.1 Actinostola sp. cb2023 | reverse complement strand
AGTTATGACACAGTCGTGCAGTGGTTGATGCGCGCGCCGTGAGCTTTGAACCTTTTATAGCTGCAAGCTTGCTGCTGAAAAACTAGCAAATTAGCGTTTCAAACATAAGTAATTGCGTTGGAGCCGTAAATGTCTCACATAAGCGCTCGCCTTGGAGCCGTTTTTGTATATACCGCGCATGTCGCTACAGTACTCTCGCTACCCTACGCTACCAAGGCTACTCTTGCTACCCTCGCTCTCGCTACTCGCTACTCTTGCTACCCTCGCTACTCTTGCTACCCTCGCTACTCTTGCTACCCTCGCTACTCTCGCTACCAAGGCTACTCTTGCTACCCTCGCTACTCTTGCTACCTCGCTACTCTTGCTACCCTCGCTACTCTTGCTACCCTTGCTACTCTTGCTACCCTTGCTACCCTTGCTACCCTCGCTACCCTTGCTACTCTTGCTACCCTTGCTACTCTTGCTACTCTTGCTACTCTTGCTACCCTTGCTACCCTTGCTACTCTTGCTACTCCTTGCTACTCTCGCTACCAAGGCTACTCTTGCTACCAAGGCTACTCTTGCTACCAAGGCTACTCTTGCTACCAAGGCTACTCTTGCTACCAAGGCTACTCTTGCTACCAAGGCTACTCTTGCTACCAAGGCTACTCTTGCTATCCTCGCTACTCTTGCTACCCTTGCTACCCTCGCTACTCTTGCTACAAAGGCTACTCTTGCTACCAAGGCTACTCTTGCTATCCTCGCTACTCTTGCTATCCTCGCTACTCTTGCTACCCTCGCTACCAAGGCTACTCTTGCTACCCTCGCTACCAAGGCTACTCTTGCTACCAAGAGCTGGCTACTCGCTACCAAGGCTACCCTTGCTACCCTCGCTACTCTTGCTACCCTTGCTACCCTTGCTACTCTTGCTACTCTTGCTACCCTTGCTACTCTTGCTACCAAGGCTACTCTTGCTATCCTCGCTACTCTTGCTACCCTTGCTACCCTCGCTACTCTTGCTACCCTCGCTACCAAGGCTACTCTTGCTACCAAGGCTACTCTTGCTATCCTCGCTACTCTTGCTATCCTCGCTACTCTTGCTACCAAGGCTACCCTTGCTACCCTTGCTACTCTTGCTACCCTCGCTACCAAGGCTACTCTTGCTACCAAGAGCTGGCTACTCGCTACCAAGGCTACCCTTGCTACCCTCGCTACTCTTGCTACCCTTGCTACCCTTGCTACTCTTGCTACCAAGGCTACTCTTGCTACCAAGGCTACTCTTGCTATCCTCGCTACTATTGCTACCCTTGCTACCCTCGCTACTCTTGCTACTCTCGCTACTCCGAGTCCGCGCTAGCCTGGCTAAGCATGGTACAGTATTTTTTCTGTCATCCAAAAAGTTCTCACTCTTAGCATTAGAGTATGGATCGAGCACAGATCTATATGCTCGCCTACATACTTATTGCGACAAATATTCTAATTACATAAATCATACGAGAACCAATCAGATTCGATGTTCTGATGACTGCGACCTGACTCAACGACAAACCTTTCCCAAATAGCTTCCGCGTAATAATACATGCATGTGTATTGAAGTTAAGACATAGATTTGTTCATTTTATTTGCCCTCCATTTTCCAATGTAGTCATCAATACCAACATAGCAGCCCATCAGTTTCCTAGTGCCTGATACCTTAGACCTGCCGTGAAGAGAGTTCGTCGATTATCCATGATAATCACCTTACCGGGAGTCAGGTTGAACCACAGCTCGTTTTCAGGTCGGCGAACAATCGAGCCAAACAATCTTACTGCTTGGTAGAACTTTTCCATCTCTTCAAAAGTAAGATTCATATTCACCAGTGCACCAACGCGTGCATTATTGTAGCGAAGTTTGGTCAACTCCTGTGTGAAGGGATGGAGCTCAAGAAGAGGAGCCTGAGCTCGTGTACATAGGCCTTTACCATTGAACTCGAACGGGATGTCAGTGCTTGTTAAGATCTTGAAAGCATCTGGGTCTTCTTCAAAGAGAGATTTTGCTGCCCAAAACCCATCCACCAGTAGACTCGTCCCTCCAGAACCGTGATGGTGTGTAAGGTGCATTGCTTGTAGCCCCCCAGGCTGCATGAAGTAAGTATGGCCTGTGTGGCCAGCCAAGGCATTGGAGAAATATGCAATGTCTGGCAAAGAAAACACTTCATTTTCTATCGTGTAAACACCATCGTAAAGAGTTTTCTGAAGATGGCCTGCGATTCGCTCGCAGACTTTTGCCAAAGATTCCTCATCCGTGGGTGTTTTGTTGACAAATGTGAACCCATACCGGAAGAGACTATCCAGGCATTCCTGAACCAATTTCTCGTCGTTCATCACATCATGGTAGTTAAATTCTGGAGAAGGGTTAGCAGCGAGCATTTCCTTGTTCCACAGAATCATTTCAGATTCATTGGCTATCGTGCCAAATCCACGTTTTAGCTTTCCCTTCGAAAAGGCATCGTATGCATTCTCCTTCAGCCAAGAAGCATCAAAACAAGTCACATGACCGTCTTCCCAAACAATATGGAGTTGATCGGCTGAGGCAACATCGACTTGCTGTGGACGTACTTGTTCAGGAATCAGCGCCATGTCGATAATTCTCTGTTTAGTACTTGGATCTAAACATGCTGGACACGGACAGTGATGACGAAGCCATACATGATGGAATCGAGCATTACCATCTTGCCAATGAACGGAGAGACTTTTGTCATCGGTAACAGCGTTCAACAAACTCTTATCTTCAGGCGAAGTACTATATTGATAGCGGCTGGGTTTGCAGGGAATTCCAGATGCAACTCGAAAGGTTTTGCATAGAGTGCGACTGAGTCCCACACTTTTGTTGAAGAAAGAAAGAGACGAAATTCTTGAAGCAAACATGTTGGATTTCGTCAGACAACTGATGATGGTCATGGGATGAGACTTGACCTCAAGTTCTAGATTTCATTTGAAGCGAAAAGCTTTTGACAAGCGAGCTGTCAACAGCACTCACACACCTACATCACGGTATGGTAGTTAGTCACGCGCGACAGACTAATATATTTCACAATTGTTTACATGAAATTACGTATGCTTGAATACCGTACAAATCGTGAATTTTTTTTCTCTCAATTAAATAGACCATTGTCATGACCAGTATGGACCAAGCCTGCCACAATCCCATTGAATGTCGCGTCACGACAAGCTTTGCCCAAGAAAGGTTTCAAATTTCTGTAGTTGCACAGCAGGAGAACCTATTCCCTTTGTATAAAACCACTGAACTATTAGCGGATTATAACGCATTGATCAGATATCTGAAATCCTTCTGTCAACAGTGCTATTGAATAAACTGATCAAACGACTGTAGCGTATGTGAATTTTCATTTAACACCGGTCCACAGGCACTGATTTGCTTATGGTTTTGAAATTACTCAGTGTGCCGTGAGGGCCGGTCGACTGAACCTAATTTGGGTACTTTCGGTAGAACCAATTTTAAAAGTATTAAAAGAACACTAAATTGAAAACCGGTCAGTATAAAACAAGACCTCGCTTGCGTGCATATGTACCTGTCTTATGTCAAATGTACAAGTCTGTATGTAGTTGCTAGGTAGCGTCAGATGCTATATTTTTATTGGTTATCGGTTGTGAGTTTGATTGGCATTTAGTAAAGTAATAGCTAAATGTAAATTATTATATAGTTGTTTGTGTTTCTTCGCTTGTCCGCGCGAAATTCAAAGATCTATTCGTGCAGTACCGTCGTAGCATGTGCATTTTATGATGCGGATTTTGTACAACTGAGCCGGAATATATACAAGCCGAACGGCAGAAAGATGTGACAAGCCCAAATCAGATATATAGGTCAGGTAGGTATAGGTGCATTATCAGACATCGAAGAAGGGAAATAGATCTACAGTAAGCTCCACTAAAAACCCACTGCATAATCCCTTAAAGCGGTGGTATGCAATTTCCACCGAGATCTGTGGTATGACCCAAAACTTTCATGAATTCAACTTTTTCTGAGCGTTTTAAATAAGAAATACAAGGCTTTATTGACAAAAATGGCGCCAAATGTCCTTGTAAATGGTTCGATCGTGGATGAGCTGGAAAGAAGACTTGTATACGTCTCCACTCCATTTGGAATAATGGGGGTTCTTCTGCGATTGAGGGACTCAGTTTAACATGGCTTTGTTCTACTGAAGGATTCGACAATATTGGCCCTCCCAGCACTGTCTCTCAATTGTTAACCCCAGTTTTTGCTCAGGGTGCCATTGTCATAGCCTTAGTGTGGAGTAGGAACCTGGCTTCGTCAGCATGGGTCATGATATTTTGCGGCGGGAGTTATGCTCTGTGCCATTCATGTTACCAGTTATGCTGTTGTGTCATTTAGGATGCCTATTGCAAGCTTTACTGCAATAGAAATAGTTGCAATTGTTTATTACATTGCAGTTTTAGTCATGGTTTGTCTACCTCCCAGGCAGGCACCTGAGTATTATGGATGGGGCTGTAGTATTACCATTTTTACCCATATGGAAGTACAGTGCTAAAAAGGGGGACTGCTCTCAAAGCAGGGGTTGTTTCGCAAATAATGTTTATAAAGGTAATGGCGTGTTCTTATACGTAGGTTTGTCAAGATGCCACCAAAACGACGTAGTACCTATAAGGACCGAGTAGCCAAGAGGCGGCCTGTGAGTGAAAGCAACACATCCGTCCCTCCAGTTTCTGGTGGAACAGACGTGCGGCCGCATCCATCTGATTTGCAGCCGGCTGCAAAGGGACTGATTCCGCAAGAGATGGTAGCAACGCTGAGCAAAGCGATATCAGCAGCGGTTACGCAAGCTTTACAGGCGTCTAGTGGCCCGGTACAGCACACCCCTTCATCACAGATACAGTTCGTACCGGATATAGAGCGGAATTCAACAAGTCCTGGGCAACCGACATCTGGCAGTAACTGTACACCTCCGCCCACAGTAAATCCTGTGACAGGGGACACTTTACCTACTGTCGCTGAGAATGCGGTACAACAAGCGGTCACCGAATCGGTGGAGCGAATCACAGGCAACCTGCTGTCTCCAGTGGTGTCCTCGCCCTCAAGTAAGAATACGTTCTTGTCAGCGGCTATACCGCTAGCACATAAACTGTCGGACAAAACAAAAAAAAACAGATATGGGCTAATGAGTATGTTAATTTTGGGGTGCTCTCAAATAGCAGCATTAATACCCCTGATGACCACTACACATTTAAAATAGAGAAAAGTGAGGGTGGGCTGCCGGCTTTAACTCTGGCTCCCAACCCTAAAAATCAGGGTGTCCAAACAATCGAGCAGTGGCTGACAGCCTTCCAAACGTTTGTGGCTGTGTATGCAGAGAAGGCACTTCAGAAGACCCCCGCCCTTATGAAGTATGGGGCCAGGGGTCGGGGTGGCGATTTTACGATGAAAATTTTAGGAAGTTAAGGGAATCCCAAGGTGCCCCGTGGGATCAGATCCATGCAGAATTATGGTTGAGGGCTCATTCCTTTCGAGATTCCTTTCGAGGCAAACCAAATCCTCAACAACACAAGAGCAAACGGGAGGGAGCCTATGTTCCCAGAGGGTTCTGTTTTAAATTTCACAGAGGTATCTCATGCACGGGATGCTCCTTCAAACATGAGTGTTTTCGATGTGGGCAATCCCACCCCATCACACGCTGCCAACAAGCAGGAAAGTCAGCACTTAATCAGACCGGTTCTAAACCGGCTCCAGATAACACCAGGCAGAATGCCTACACCGGTAAACGTTAAGACTTTAGCAAATTACTTGAAAGGATATAAGACATCGTTATTTGAACAGTTAGTAACAGGGTTTAATCAGGGTTTTCGTTTGCATTTTAAAGGGCCCCAGGAAGGCTATTCTGCTAATAATTTGTCCTCGGCAGCACAGCATCCAGAAATTGTGGATTCTAAATTAGAGAAAGAGATGCAGGCAGACCGGTCCGTTTGATCACCCCCCGATCGACAACCTCAAAGTATCTCCTTTGGGAGTCATCCCCAAGAAACAGCCTGGTGAATTCAGAATGATTCATCACTTATCCTTCCCGGATGGGGGTTCGGTTAACGATTTTATCCCTCCAGAGTATTGCTCGGTGCACTACGCCACCGTCGACGATGCGGTGCGAATGATCAAATATTTAGGTAAAGACGCTGTGCTGGCTAAGACAGATGTTAGGAGCGCGTTCCGAATTATACCTGTTCGCCCTTCTGATTACCATTTACTGGGTCTAAAATGGAGGGAAAATTTTTATGTGGACTGTTGTCTGCCGATGGGCTGTGCAAGCTCGTGTAAGATCTTTGAAGGGTTAAGCACTGCCATGGAATGGGTAGCACGTACAAAACTTGGTATACCTAACATGATCCACATTCTAGATGATTTCCTGATCATCGAACAGTCTCGTTCGGCGTGCACTGCTAGCCTTCAAAGGTTTTTGCATTTCTGCGAAGACATAGGCGTCCCTATGGCCCCGGAAAAAACAGAGGGTCCGGACCAGGTGTTGACGTTTGCGGGAATAGAGCTAGATTGCCGTGAGCAAGAGGCCAGACTACCAAAAGACAAAATAGAAAAATGCTTAGAGGCAATTCAAATTTTTCTAACCAGGAAAAAAGTTACGCTAAAAGAGCTACAGTCACTGATAGGCTTACTAAACTTTGCGTGCTCCGTGATTATTCCAGGAAGAGTTTTTATACGTAGACTCATAAACCTTACAATGGGTGTCAAAAAACCACATCACTATATTCGCCTCACGAGCGAGACGAAAAAAGATTTGCGACTCTGGGAATCGTTCTTAGAATCTTTTAACGGGAAATCATTTTTTCTTGAGCAAAACTGGTCCTCGTCTCATAGCTTATGTTTCTACACAGACGCGGCACAGTCGTGCGGTTACGGCATTATATTCGGCACTCAATGGGCGTACGGGGAATAGCCGAAAGCGTGGAAGGAACATAATATTTGTTTTCTCGAAATCTTCCCTATTGTGGTCGGTCTTATCCTTTGGAGCAATATTTTAAAAAACAAGCGAGTGCTTTTCTGGACCGATAATGAGAGCATAGTGCATGTCATCAACAGACATACGGCAAAAGATACGAAGCTACTAGGGCTGCTCCGCACAATGGTGCTCATTTGCTTAAGAAACAACATTTTATTTAGGGCGCGTCACATAAAGGGCGAGAAGAACGTATTAGCTGATAGTCTATCTCGTTTACAGGTCGACAAATTCAAAGCCATGTCGAGGGGCATGCACCCAACGCCGACCCTGCTACCAGCGCATCTGCTACCCGAGAACTGGGAAATACGTTAACTCAGTTGCTAGACGCGAGTTTGAGCGCCACTTCATTAAACACATATCACCGTCCTTGGCAGCTCTTACAGCAGTTCCAGGCGACGAGGTCAGATTTGCAGGGCCCAGTCTTCCCCCTGTCAGCACATACGTTAGCGCTCTTTATTGCATTTCTAGCGCAGCAAAGGTATGCGGCGTCTACAGTTTTGACTTATATTTCAGCAATAAGTTACCCACATCGCTTAGCGGGTTTGCCGGATCCAACAAAATCCGATACGATCCTGCTTGCGCTGCGTGGTTACAGCAAACTGACTCCCTCGCGTGATTCACGTCTGCCAATTTCGTTACCAGTACTCGAAAATATCATTTTAGCGTGTGAGCACACGCAATCGACATTATATAGCAGGAAACTAGTGCAGGCTATGTATGCTTTGGCTTTCTTCGGAGCGTTACGGGTAGGAGAGATGACTAGTCGCCATAAGCAATCACAGAAAAATCTAATCTAGCTCTCTAAACCAGATCGTTTTCATGGAAACTAGAGACGGTACTATTAGTGCTATTAAGCTGACTCTCTCAGAATATAAACACAGCGATCCATCTAGGCCCGTAGATATTTTTATATACCGAGAAAGACCGGTCTGTCCAGTATCCCTGCTAAGAGCATATTTAGATGTCAGAGGGAACGCGCACGGGCCGCTGTTCTGTTGGCCTGATACTTCGCCAATATCACGCGATTATTTCACAACCCATCTGAACGAAGCCCTTCAGTTCAGCGATCTAGACGTGTCTAGGTATAAGTCTCACAGTTTTAGGATAGGAGCGGCCTCGTGGGCAGCTGCCAAAGGCATGTCTGACACTCAAATTCGGAATTTTGGGAGATGGAAATCAAATGCTTTTCTACGGTATATCCGAACTTCCTCGTTAGGGACGGTTTCGTCCGCGACAGTGTAACCTTCTACCATTCGCCCATAGAGTAGCGGCATAGCGAGTAGCCTTAGCACAGAGCCTTTTGAGCAGGATCCAACAGGTTCTGTGCTTCGGATGCGCGATTACGTTTAACCAATGCAGCTTGTCATCACAAGGCATTTTAATTAGTTGTTCCAGTGAACAGTGTTACAGTTTGATACCAATTATTAGCCCGAGCATTTGAGCGGGAGCCAATTGTCTCGGGTTGATAGCCGATTACGTTTACCTTGATTTGGAGATATATAATTAATATATAATTAAGATTGGAATTACCGACTCTAAGTAAAGCAATAGCTGAGCGATTCGAGAATAGCGCAAGTGAACAGGTGCCACTTGAGTTATAGTCGTGTTATTCATCTATGGGTGTGCATTGCCTGGGCATCGGGTGGGGCGGCCCTGCCTCACAAGCTCGTTCAGGGCTTTGGCGGGTTTGCCCTCACCTTTGCTGAAAATTCATAGTTATTGCAAATTCTCATGTAATTCGAATGGAATTAAGTTTGTAATAAACGGCCACACACGTGGCCAAAATATGGCAAAGCTATGGATTCAGAGTATTGATCTTTCCAGCAAACAGAGCTCAGCTTTGGGCAATGCACACCCAGATTCATAATGGCGTCAAACAGAAGCAGGCACGGAGCATAAATACCTCTTGCGAAACGTTGTTGAAAGCATTGTTGAAACCGTTTGCCACCCCGCGTTCAACATACATTCAACTTCCATTCAACAGCGTTCAACAAAATCGAACGCATGTTGAATGCAATGTTGAAACCGTTTGCCAGGGCCTTTAGACTTTTTTTGGATTGGGTGGGACATGGTGTACAGTATTGTTAAGTGGACTTTGTGTCCCATTATACAACACCTGCCTTGTGGGCGATTCTTGAAAATGATAATAATAATATAGTGTATTTATATAGCACTTTTTTCTGAGAAGCCCAAAAGCACTTAACAATCAAATAAATAAATAATAAATATGCAGAGTAAAATATGCAGAGTAAAGGGATTTGAGCCCAGCATTGATCAGTCAATCAATGCGATGTTTATATAAAGTATTCAAGTATTTTCCATTGATCGTAGTAGCAACTTCTTTTACTCTTTCTAGTAGAACATAAAATAGATGTGTGGACGACCAACTATTTGTGTGTTTATTTTCTAGCACAATGTCCAATGAACGTTATTCATCCTTCCCGTAAATGGCTGGTATATAGACCGAATGCAATAATGGCTATTAAAGAACACAACAAAAAGTATAGTTTGCATCTTAGATAATATGTGTCTTATTTTCGCTCGTATAAATGGCCCTATTATATAACGCATTGCTCATGAGAGACAATTCAATCGCACAAAACCCCCTTCGCTAAACACACCAACTTTGATAGTATCATTTTGTAAAGATATCCCATTTGCATTATAATCTGACGGTTGTGCACATAATTAGTGGTCATGCATAATGTTTTGGCTTTGACATTGTTTCATATTTGTCGGAGGACCACTATTTGTCATCTATATATATACCAAATTAAAACTTGAGTAATAGCGAGGTGGTTTTGGAAATGGAACAGGACTGCACATGGCTTTGGAAGTGGAAGACTCAGGTCACATATGGCACATGACATCTGCAGCTCAAAAGTTAACACAGGAATTTAACAATGCCTCAAAAATAATATCCCCCTCTCACATCATCTTCCCATCTCACCCCAATAACTAATTAAAAGTGTTCAGTTGGCATGTACTCTGACTTTAGTTTGAGTGTACTACACACCGACTACACTCAGACTCCATGCCAACTATATGCAAAAAAAGTCCAAAAACTTCTAAGCGGTACTGTATTCCATTATGTAGTTCAGTAAGATGCTTTTGATGAAGCATGCTGATCGTTCAAACCTTCGAACCACCCCTGGTGAAGGGCCTACTTTATAGTCACATGATACTACCGAAATCACTAGACTGTTAGCACTGCCAAAATAACAATCGATCGCGTTTTGAATTTCGGTTAACTCACGTGACCATTCGGAGAACTCCAAATGGACATGTGACATTAGTTTCTCACTCTTTTCTGATCAATGGAGACCCGCTTCCCCAAATGGTCACGTGAGTTAACCGAAATTCAAAACATGATCAATCGTTATTTTGGCTGTGCTAACAGTCGAGTGATTTCGGTAGTATCATGTTTTTAAATTATAACAACCAGGTTACAAAGTTCCTATATATATTATGCTCACACAAAGAAATAATGGGAAGCCTTCCACACTGATGGTTTTCTTCTTTCATATTTCAAGTTGATCTAAAGGTAGATATGTATCCTTTGATCTGGCAGTATTGTGTTAATTTGATGATAGCAAAAGAAAAACAATAGTGACAAACTGGGAGGGTAAATAATAAAATGGTCTTATTTCCGATTACAAGGCTACAAGAAACACGGCCATATAATAAATAAAATTATAAAATCAGTTAATACAAATAAATGGCAATCAACTTGAAAAATAAATTGTGCAAAAGACTTTATCTGAAAAACAAAAATCATACACAGATAGTGGTCAAAAAAATAATGTGAGCTGTTTATCGGTTGAACTTTTGACATTTCAAAAAATCTTTTGTTTGTGCACAGTCGCAGTTGGACTAATAAATTGGGTGGGACGTGGTGTACTGTAATGTAACGACTTTGTGTCCTTTTATACAATGCTGCAGTGTACTGCAGTGACCCATCTAGCCATGTGTGATGCTATAAAATACTTGAGGACATGCTTCACTTAGAAAGAGCCATGGCTCGGTAAGATCAAATTAAAAATTAAATTCAAACAATATTGTACAAGTAAAATTATAACTTGTATTTAGTAATTAGTATACAACCAACCTTTTATGTTCAAAAATGATCAATTGTAGCATGTGCAGCAAAAGACATTACATATTTGGTTGGAATAAGAAAGAAAGCATAATATCTGCAGAGGTACGAAATATAAACTTTGTTAGGAAATATTACAGTGTGAATCAAAAAGTGGGCACCCTGTAATAGTTCAGCAATCGTTTATCGTTCGTTGAACAATCAGAAACGAATCTCTAACTGCAAGAAGTTGATCTGACTACAAATCAGTCGAACTTCTTGCAGTTAGAGAGTTGTTTCAGATTGTTCAACGAACGATAAACGATTTCTGCAACGGCCCTAAATCTAATGTGACCGAGTTGAACTTTGTTAAAAATATAAACCTGATGATCTACTATTCACGCTTACAAACCAAGTGTTCGGACAGCATTATTTCCCAAAATGTAACAACATATCCTATGCAAAAGCATAATGTAACGTCGACAAAACATGGTTTTCTTTAGCGCCATAACTATAGTTTCTCGGTCGACTGTTCAACGTGAACTGCTTGGAGCGAATTACGTCTCAAAATAACGTCATTACGGTACAAAAACAAGACATATGCACTTAGTGGTATTTACTGACCTGCATTGTACATTATAAAATAATTTAGATATAACGCGCGCTCTGATTGGTCAAAACACCGTTTTAGATGAGAGTATCTAAACACGCTACGTCATGACCTTGAACGACCTTGAAGCGATGCAGTGGATTTGATCGACACCAAATAAGCTTATATATTTTTCTGCTGTTAAACATGTTTTATTTAATAAATACATTTTCAACAAAAGCCATATACAATTAGTTTTTCTTGTTTTCTCAAGTTCAAGTTATATCTAGATGTGATTTTGCTGCTTTGAAACCGAAAATTTGCAAGAATTGAGCTTCAAACACACCAAAACTTTTGTCCACAAATCAATAAACGAAAGATAACTAAATAACTGAATCTAACTGCTCAGTTTTCTCAATTACATACTAACCGTTCTATGAGTTCTATATAGCTACAAATATTTTCTCAAGTTAACGAATGAAAATACCAAGCAACGATAGCCGTATTTAAGTTACTCACAAAACAGAGCGATTCTTGTAGCTACAAAATCAAATTGACAAGTTTTAGCCTGAAAATGATCTCTAGTAAAAATGTCAAAGAGAAAAAATATTGTCAAATTTCTCAAAAACGTCCATCGTTTATACATTCTTGTCGAGAAAAACGCTGAAAAGATTCAAAAATACGACAAAAACTGTGGATATTTGGCTACCTGACTTCGTGCTCATTCATCTAGTTGTCAAATATTTCAAAAAGTTGGCGATTCGTCTTCATTAGCCCAGCTTTTCTTCGTTTTTCGTATTCACAGGATACACAAACTGATATAGGAAGCCGTAAGAAGCATTCTTCTGTAATTTTCTGACAGAAAATAGCATTCTTCAAAACGTTTTTCCTGTCAAAACACTAAACGGCAGAGATAAAAGTTGTCGAGTCGCTTGCCATTTTGATTTCTTTCGCGAGATTTGATTGGACGATGGGCGATTTCTGACGCTTTTCAGGAGAATTGCAAATTTGATCAGTAGAAGAATCTCGCGTAAATAAAGGTTTTTTTTCAAAAAGAAATCATTGTAGTTATTTTATAAAAGAAATATAAAACGGTTTTCCGTGTTATATGGCCTGATCTAAACACTTGTGATGTTGGGAGAACACTCGAAAAGCTGAAAACCACTAGCTCGCCGGAGGCTCGATCGTGGTTTTCTACGCTTCTCTCGTGTTCTCCCAACATCACGCGTGTTTAGATCAGGCCATATAACACGGAAAACCGTTTTATATTTCTTCAGTAGAACTAACATAATCCTTCTCGGTAGTCCACGTAATCCATCAAATTCAACATGTCCACATCAACCACGATCCGTCTTCGTCTTCGCACGTTTCAACCTTCCCAAAATGCATAGCGTCACCTCGCATCAATCTTCCGCGACATACATAGCACAGGAACCCCAAGTTTAGTGTTGTAGTATTTCTGGAATAGAATGGAATGGAATGGAATGGAATGGAATGGAATACAATGGAATACAATACAATACAATACAATACAATAGAATACAATAGAATAGCTAGAATCAGGAGCCCATGCTAGAATGGAATAGAATGGAATAGAATAGAATAGAATGGAATAGAATGGAATAGAATGGAATAGAATGGAATAGAATGGAATAGAATGGAATGGAATAGAATGGAATAGAATGGAATAGAATAGAGTAGAATAGAATAGCTAGAATAGAATGGAATGGAATGGAATAGAATGGAATAGAATGGAATAGAATGGAATAGAATGGAATAGAATGGAATAGAATGGAATAGAATGGAATAGAATGGAATAGAATGGAATAGAATAGAATAGAATAGAACAGAATAGCTAGCCAGAATAGCTAGAATAGAATACAATGGAATGGGATAGAATGGAATGGAATGGAATACAATGGAATGGAATGGGATAGAATGGAATGGAATGGAATGGAATGGAATGGAATGGAATGGAATGGAATGGAATGGAATGGAATGGAATGGAATGGAATGGAATGGAACCACCAACTATAAGTGTAAACACGGCGTTAAACATGTTAGGATGTTTTAAATACACGATTATTGAAGTGCTTGGTTGAAATTCACCGCCCAGTTAGCCACTGATCGAGTATGGCTTTCATTCTTGAATTGTATGAAGCCTGGATCATATAATATGCACAATGTTATCGATTCAACGCATATTCTTAACATTACAAATGTCATGGTTGTTATATGGTCATATATCCGCGTGTAAGAAGTGAAGTTCTTGTCATTTCATATTTTGTTGCCCTTTTATAGTCTTTTCTGGTATTGAATTCTATAATATAATTTGTCTCAAAACTCTGCTGCCGGATTGCTCGCCAAAACACGAGGGGCTGTACTAAACACCGAAATGAAACCAGAAACGAAACCAGAAACGAAACCAGAAACGAAACCAGAAACGAAACAGGGATCAATTTCTGATATTCCAAATATTGAACAGAGAAAAGAATATAATCATAGTACAATTCACTCTAAAAATAGTTTTATTTTAAAATTAAAGCGACTCGATCGTACCTTTTAAAATAATTTTACTGATGATGGAAGTCTGATTCTGGTTGTCGGACTTCGCTTCCATGCTTTACTGACATATGAACTCAATCCTTTAAAGTTTTAGAAGTTGAATTCAATGCTTTGAAATAGTACAGGTATTCCCTTTACTGCTGCTGTCGGCCCAAGCAAACTGACAGCATGTATTTATAAACATTGCAAAGCGTTTTCTTCGACCATGACGCGAGAAGGTAATTGCATAGCCAATCCAACTTTCCTATGGTTGTATTATCACTATTAAGTTAAATTATTCAAATACTGAAGATCACAATTAATTCCTGTAGAGAACAATGATGGGGAGGAGGGGGGTACTCCTATGGGGGCCCGTTATGGTCAAAATTATGTTACTTATTTTTTCAATACCAGAATTAATATAACTAATGTTAGAATTATTTTTTGGTCTTTTATAAATAATTATATGTACTCTACGAATTAATTTTACGTGGTGCTACAATTATTTATACCTTTTTTCGTGCATGATTTTTGTTCTTCTACTTTAATTAATTTTTCCTATGCACGAATTAATTTTTCCTATGCACGAATTAATTTTTCCTATGCATGAATTATTTAGCAAATCCCATATGGCATTGCGCGCCATTGAGCCACAGGTAGCCCAAACGTAGACAGTGGACCGTGAAGTCATTGAATATTCCGTTGGATTTTCGAATGGTCTCAGGAATGAGCTCTTAGAAAGACTTCAAAGGATCATTATATGAGATTCTCAAAAATGTCTTCATATCAGTAGTCTGATAATTAAAGAACACTTTGGTGTAGAAATCTGAGCAAGAAATTGTGTTTTTGAGTGGTTTTGAGCGATCCGAAAATTTCACCCGTTTCGAGCATACATATAGTTAGGAAAGGTTTGCAACTCCGGCCACCAAATTCGTACGACCACTGTCGCTAAAAAAATAATATCTCCAAAACTACGCAAGCAACAAATATCGCTTTCCTACCAGACATTCTCAAATAAATGATATTTATAATGAGCTTTTGTGCAAATTTTTGGGTCCACTAGTGCCGAGAAATAACTTTTTGAAGTTGGGGAAAATGCTATATAATTTGAATTTACTATGGTATATGTTTTATTTAAGACTTATAACCCATCGATAAATTTTCGCGCGCGCCCATTGGTTGAAACAGGTCACGTGGTACAATTTCACTGGACGGATGTTAGGTAATAGGTGCGGTTACACTTGGACTTTTACCCACGTGTAAATTGCCTTTACCCAGAGGGAAACGATTTTTGTGTGTAACCGGTCTTCCCAGAGTGAAATTCCCCACGGTGTATTTCCATGGATACATCAAAAAGAACAAAAGAACTTACCATGACAGTTCCCCGAGCAAAGTCATATGGTTTATCAAAAACCCAGAGCGTCTGCACCAATCACATAGCAGCGATTTCCAAACAAAGGAAATCACATGCTGTGAAGTCTTGGCTGATAGAAAAGCGCTAAATGAACTTTAAAAATATAAATACAAAAACCTGAAAGACTGGAGAAAGCGTAGCTGGAGTCGACGTCTCCGTTGTCTTCTTAGAAAAAAATACTGAATCGCAAAGGTTAATTGCGCTGGAGGTTGTAGAAGAAGAGTGAGAATGACCGATAACAAGCCAAACACTTCACGGTCATGTTTACAAAAAGTTTCCCGCAAATAAAAATAGGACGCCTCAGTGACTTCCCATTGGGTAATTATCAGTGTGTAACCGTAAACCCGAAATCATGCAAAACCCAGATCAAACCCAGCCCAAGTCAATTCCACATGGGGACCTCTAGGAACCGGCCTAGTGTAACCGCAACTAATATCCCCCAGTTTTGAGATGATATCCCCCACTTTGGAGAAAAATGAAATTATCTGAACTTTTTAAAGACTGTAATGCATTTTTAATAGGCAAATTAGCTTGTATGACATACATGTGGTGTACTTGTTCCTTTTGGGGGACTTTGACGTCGATACGACAGGTATTTGAAGTATTTTTATAATTTTTCGATCCTTGAACTACGAACAAACGTCAAGATCGGCGCCCATTGGTTAAAACAGGTCACGTGGTACAATTTCACTGGACGGATGTCAGGTAATATCCCCCAGTTTTTAGATGATATCCCCCACTTTGGAGAAAAATGAAATTACCTGTACTTTGAAACTGGTCGTCACAAAAATATTCAATATGAAGATAGATTATGTAAGTTGTGTAATTTAAATGAGATTGGAAATGTACAACACTATCTAATGTCATCGGGAGCCCATTAGTAGGAGCGTCCATCTCCCATATAGGGTATGTGTCACAGCGTATTAGATGATAAATCTATTTTTAGATCAGTAGTTCGCGCGAAAAAAACACCTCGACCAATCAGAGCAGGGATAATTTAGCCAATCACAACTCACTAAATCAGTCGCACAAGACAGGCAGACAAGACAGAGAAGCGAGCTTTTCATTCAAACCTTTCGAGTTCAAATTTGAGCGAAGAGAGCGATTATACAAGTAAATAACAGAGTAGTCCACCTCAAAGTAAGCCTGATGAATCGGTAAAGCGAGTAGCTTCTGCATGGTTCAAGGAAAGGGAATACACAACTGTCACAAGCGACTCCAGCGCCAAAGACGGCAAATCTCTCAGCTCGACTTTTCGACAGAAATGTTTTCGTGAAAGTTTACGCCTCAGATTCTCTCGAAAAGCCGAGCTGAGAGATTTGCCGTCTTCGGCGCTGGAGTCGCTTGTGACAGTTGTGTATTCCCTTTCCTTGCACCATGCAGAATGATTTAGTGAGTTGTGATTGGCTATATTATCCCTGCTCTGATTGGTCGAGGTGTTTTTTTCGCGCGAACTACTGATTTAAAAATAGATTTATCATCTAATACGCTGTGACACATACCTATATTAGATGGACGCTCCTACTAATGGGCTCCTGTGTCATGCAGCAATAGGAATTTCGTTAATATTAGAGTTTTTTTTTATTGAAAATCTTTATTAAATTAATTGTTCGTTTCGTTTGTTTAACATGCAAGATCTTTTTATTGATGTTCTTTCTATCTATTGTGAAATTAGTTTCCAAATTTTGTTACTGATAAAACAGTTTTTGATACTTGTATTTGTTAGTGTAAATGATTAATATTTGTGTAATTAGTAAATGTATTTTCTCTTGATGTATCTTATGTACCAAAGATGGTATTTAATTGTTGGATTAAAGATTATTATGATATATTAACAGTTTTTGATACTTGTATTTGTTAGTGTCAATGATTAATATTTGTGTAATTAGTATATGTATGTATCTTATGTACCAAAGATGGTATTTGTTGGATTAAAGATTATTATTTATAGCGAACTATTTCAGAAAAGAGTGCTATTTAACAGGATTTTAAATATACATCGCAACGTGACTAAAACAGTGTTTGGTCACTCATTGCGTGACTCGGTACAGCATGAATGCGTCCATTGTGTCACCTGTCACGTGACTTTTTAAATTTTCACCGAAGACACTAAACGAAAATATCATAACTTGAAAGAGCATACTAAAATTAGTAAAAGTTAAAAGTGGAAAATTTCAAAGGAATCAAGCAAATAAGACAAAAGTTAAAGGCTTTCAAAGTTTCCCGCTTCCCGTTTCCCGGGTTTTTCGCTAGCATTTTCATACAAAAAAGTTCAAGTTTGAATGTCTGTAACTATTGCCCTATTTACTTAATTCCCTTCAAACTTTCCACTTTTACTAACTATAGCATGCTCTTTCCAGTTATGGTATTTTCGTTTGTCTTCGGTGAAAATTTAAAAAGTCACGTGACAGGTGACACAAGCCTTAGATCACAGGCAGCCCAAGCTGTGATCTTGTGAATAATTGTACTGATAATGTATGTAGAATTACAAAATAACGTACAATGGCACTGTCAATAAAGGACTGAAAATTCACCACAGTGTGATAATTTACTGTTCTATTGCCCTGATGTGTTAGTTTGGCGTTTTAGGCCTTATCAACACTGTGGTGAATTTTCAGTCCTTTATTGACAACGTAAGTGCCATTATACGTTATTTTGTAATTCTACATACATGTACATTCTCTACAATTATTCACAAGATCACAGCTTGGGCTACATGTGATTAGATTACGGTATTCGATGTTCTCGGTCACGGTATTGACGGCGTTGCTCGAGCATGGAAGTCAGCAAATGGATAACCAAGAAATACAATAACATCTCAGTGTGATGCATTTATTAGTTCCAATTCGAACAAAATTGACAAATGGATAATTATCTATACTAGTCCTGACTGATATGCTATAAAATATTATTAAACCCGAAGCAAACAACTTCGCATATATAAAATCGACATAAAAAATCAGTAAACTTAAAAATAAAAGCCAGAAGAAACACCAGATCCGATGGAAACCAAATATGATTTTGAGCTAAATTATGGATCATTTGGTTGTCTAGAATGTATTTATTTAGTTTTGAATTTGTTTGAGTTTTGAATTTGATTGAAAGAAGCGAAAAACCAAGTTCCAGCCGACTGTTTATGTCTGAGTTCGCATAATACTGAGAACCGCAGTAAAAATTAATCGGGATTTGAACCGGCTGTAAATGCAGGCTAGTAATCTGTAAATATATGTGAATGAATTTGGATTCCCTGTGTCCGTTGGAACCATTCACCATATCGAGGTTGTGTATAGCTGTTGTCAGGACAACACGTAAGTGCGCATGGTCAACACGAGCCTAGCGACATACTGTCTTTGTTCACTTGATTTACTTGATTTAGTTGATACACAAGGGAGTTTGAGGAGAAGTAGGTTTAAAAAGCCTTTATACTCTTTGTCCGAGAAGAAATCTGCAAAAACACAGCACTGACATGTTTAAGAACACTTTCCAGTCGGGTTTTCTGTCTGTATTGTATAGCATCGGCAGCAAACCGCTGCAAATATGGGACAAAAAGGTAAGCGAGGCTGTTCGTTGTGAGTGATGTCTGAGTGTTGTAGTAGCTCATGTTGGAGTGTTTGTTGTAGGTAAGAAATGGTCACATCAAGAGAATTACAGATGATGATATTCAGTCCTTGGTGTTGGAGATCTCAGGGACGAACGTTAGGTAAAGTTTGTTTGAACTCATTGAATCACACGTACAAACGAAACCGTACAAACAGCCTAGTTTACGATATTCGTTGATGAATGAACTTCAAACTACGAATTAACTATTAAGCTTTGAAAGGATTCCTTTTATAAGATTTAATATTAATAATCATCAAGTTAATATAGTATATTAACTTAGTTTTCTCATTTGTCTCTGCAGTACAACGTATATAACTTGTCCAAGCGATCCGAAGAAAACTTTGGGAATCAAACTTCCATTTCTCGTCATGATCATTAAAAACCTGAAAAAATATTTCACCTTCGAAGTTATGGTAGGTTTTCATAGTCGAAGGACCTCTTTAATGCCGTACAATTCGTCTTCATTACTTTTCCTGATGGTGATCGTGGAGTTTCTGTACGTTGACAGGAAGCTAAAGGGTTTGTTGACACTTTGTAGGTCCTAGACGACAAGAACGTAAGGCGACGATTTCGAGCGTCAAACTACCAGTCAACTACACGAGTAAAACCTTTTATTTGTACGATGCCCATGAGACTAGATGATGGATGGAATCAAATCCAGGTTGGTAAAGTAATTTGTGTAAAAAGTTTCGTGATCGCCTATCAATTATGATCTTGTTACTTGTTTCGCTATTGTAAGTTGTTCTGTTATAAGAATCCAACCCCTCAGGCCTCACGACAGAAAATAAAAGAGCTTCCAGCTAAACAGATTCTTAAAACTGTATAAAATTCCTTTACAATAAAATTATATCATTTTTTAATGATCTAGATCCTAGCCTGCGGAGTTTTCGTATTTGTAAAATCCTCCATTAATTGCCATTTCTGGTGTAGTGCGGAAAAACATTATTAACTGTATAATCAGCCCCTGTTTTCTTTACTGATTCGATTTATTCTTTCATCAGTTCAATCTCTCAGATTTCACCCGAAGAGCATACGGTACAAACTACATTGAAACATTACGAGTTCAGGTGAGTTGTAGCCAAGACACTAAGTTGGCAGGCGTGGTATAAACATTAGGTCCTTTTTGTTGCTTCAGTAATCCCTTTAGAAATGTCGATAGGTTTTCTTTGTATTACAGCAATCGTCTACTTGAAAGCTAAAGCCTACACGGATTAGTGATCAAAGTAGATGCTCATCTGTACCCCCCACACTGTCCTTTCCTAGTAGTTCATTATTTGCTTTCGTCTTTAATTGCAACATAGTTAGTAGAGGGAATGGTTAGGAAGCCTTTTGTTATATTTCTTTGTTCTAGTCCTGATGTCATTATGATGTTGAAATGGTCCTGACCATGCACAATGTTTGTTCAAATTCATTAGAAAATGGCTAAACGACTCAACCCAAATGTTCTCTATTGGATTACTTATTTAATATTCTAAAATATTTAATTTTGAATTGGAATAAGCAGCCAAAAGAAACATTTGCATTCAGTTGCTCAACCATAGCAAATTAAGGCAAAGCAATGACAAAACAAAAGATTTGTGCACAGTCACAGTTGATAAAGAATGAACAAAAACATATAACAAAAAGTTTCCCAACCAGTCCCCTCTACTAACTATAATTGCAATCTTTCCCATCATTAGATCCATGCAAACTGCTGTATTCGTAGAGTGTATTTCTCGGACCGACTTTACTCCGAAGACGAACTCCCAGCAGAGTTCAAGCTATATCTACCTGTACAGAAGAAATAAGTAAGTTACTACTACAATACAAGTTATTACATTGGTATATCTGTACTTATTTTGTAAACATAAAGGTCCGGCGAGGTTTGGACATTTTTGGGGGATTTGATTCTCGACTCAGTTGTAAAGATTAGCAGCATTTTATCCATATTTGTTCATACTCATGTTTTCTCTCTCTTCCTTTTGCAGGGGAAAAGAACTTCGTTTGAAGCATTAAGGGGGGATACAATTTTGGGGGAGGGGGGAGGGGAAAGATTATCAAATTTCACTAAAAAAACAACAAAATGCTTTTTTTAAAGCTTTTATCTCTCACTTGAAAATAACTAATTACTCTGGCTTAACTTTAATCCACACTTACTGAAAGAACCAGTTATCATCATTTTTTATATTTAAAACAGTAATTATTGGAAAAAATCAAGTTACAATTTGGTACAGCTTTTTGTTCTATAAAATGTAAGGAAAGGTTTCTGTATTGTGGCATTGTTGTACACATCATCTCTCACTTGCTTGTATTTTTTAACTTGTCAAAGGATCATATCTGATTGTCTAGAGTTGTATATAGAGGCAAGAAAATAAAACAGTATTTACTCAGCAAACAAGATCTCATGATTACTTTGAGTGACTATCAGTAGTTCAATACTGAGAGCTTCTATAGTGCAAAGATGAACGGATAATAAACAATAATTATTATTGGATGAGGTTTCAATGATATCCGGAATTATCAATGTAGAGGTAAGTGTTGTTGGTTGAAGCTGTAGGCTGAGGCCAATAACATTTGCTGAGACATTGATAATTCCAGATATCATCAAAACCGAATTCAATAATTGTTTTATTATACATTGTCTAGTTTTGTCGCTCTTTCTGTGTTGAGAGTCTTTATCATCTAATAATTTACTCATTTGTTATTCATTGACTTGTTGAATGAAAATGACAGCACTGTAGTAACCTGCAGACAACCAATCTGCTGACCTACGCAGGCTCGTTTTTGCAGATAACTGCCTACAGATAACCATCAGACCGCTGAAATATCGCTGGCGCGCACTGATAGTTAGAATTATCTGTAGGCTCTCGACCAATGAGAATACAGATACTGAGTACAATGTATAATAATTGGACGAGGTTGAGCAAAATATCATGATTTGCCAGTGGCAAGCAGATTAATCACAATATTTTGCAAAAACCGAGTTCAATAATTGTTTTATCATTCACATTCATTTTCTTTCACCTAAAGCAACAACTCTGGAAAAAATCGTAATTTTAGTTCGGACTTCAGATGAAAAGGCACCTAGTGGAAAAGCTGAATAAAGTCATTATTACTTGGGCTTCCTGTGGAAGGCCCAAGTCTAAGATTACAGACGGTTATTAGTCCAGTCAATCTGTGGTTTGAGATCAAACTAATTGCAATAGAATGTTTTTCACTGTTAAGATATCAAGAGAGGTGACCTAAGTAACATACTAAAAATCCCAAAAAATCCCTTCGGTGGAACATCTCGAATATTGGAATTAAAGATATTGATATTTTACCACAGGGTTCCCGCACCATGAAAAAAAACAGCCAAGCTGTTGTTTGAGGTCAAACAAATTGCAACAGAAATAATTTTACTTCTACACGACAGAGAGGAGTGACCTAAGTAACATATTGAAAATCCCACAAAATCCCATAGAAGAAACATCCCAAAATATGAATTAAATATTTTCATGCCACACCACAGGGTTCCCACATCATAAAAATGTAATATCCGGCACAAAATATATTCTTTCGAAATGATTTTCGAAGTTTTTCAGATTACAAGTGTCTGAGAATGATAAAACAAGTTTGACAACTTTGATATTGGTCTTTTTGAGTAAAAACAAACAGGAGTTTTAGGAGGGAGGGGTAGGGAATTAACTGCATGGTAAACTCTTATAAATAACCACAAATTGGCTCTTGAAATTGATAACCTCAGATCACTGGCTTCAGAGTGAGGAGCTCGAGGCCAGGACATGGGTGCTGGTGGCAGGTCAGTTCTAATCGGAAGAAGCTTTCCATTAGACAGTTTCTAGTCCAAAACTATACCACGGGCATAGACAGCAATACGCAAAGTGGTACACAAATGCGTACTAAAATTGTTTGAGATTTTCATTTTTTAACTATTATTGTTTATATTTCAATTATTTTCATATCAAATCAATTCGTTATTAAAGTTATTCATTTGTCATCTCCAAAGGCTTTTATTATATGACGCACGCTCTTCGCGTCCAAATAACAGTATTTTCGAATCCAAATACATCCCGCGTTATTACACGGTTTAGGAGCCGTTAAAGATGTTATAAACACTGTTGTGTGAACTACATTTTGTAACTTGCTTTAAACCTTAAAAATTGCCTGAAACTGAAACTGTCCCTTTGGAAATGTTTACGGCAAAGCAAAACTTCAGTTATGACTCCTGTATGTGAAAATTTAAATCCATTTACAGTTATATTGGGTCGGCATGGGAACGAATCGGGAGGAGATTAGATGAACAGTAACAATTTTAAAAGATGGAGGCACCGGTGGAAGTTCAGAGGTGATCACTACAGACCCTAGTAGACTGAGACACTAGAATTAATCCATCCTACTATCCAGGAATCTATGTAGCCGACCGTTAAAACTCTGCTAACGTGTTTGACACATTAATAAAGTTTATGTATGTAGTGTCTTCATGCACTGCGGAGCGCAGCCCGGGAGTTCCATCCATGAAGCTGTTGAAGACTTCACTGTGCAGCTCCATGGCGGGAGAACAACTTTCTTCATTCGCCATCTTGCACATACACAACCACAAGGATATCAACTTTGATGTTATCGTCAAATTCGCAGAAAAAAAGAAAGGTGCTTGAGCCTTTGCCTCTAATGTATTTAATAGTCTAAACACATTAGCACAGTTACAACTATCACGGCGGCAATGTAACTTGCATAATCCCGTACGTAATATCCTAGAAGTATAATTAAACGTACGTTTTTGTTCCAAACAGTCCTATTGCTTTTTTGGGTGTGCCGTTATGCGTCAGGACCAGATCAGACCGGTTTACAGCGTTTAACATTTGTCTACTAGCTGTACTCGCCGCCCGGGACTCGCCGACTCACTGAGTCAAAAACCCATGGAAATGGCACCGTTTAGAGAGTGTATTTATCCTCAGTCATTATACATGCATGAATTATTGTAGTTAGTTAAGCATAACAATGAATGGCCAGCATTTTGCTATATGTATTTATGTAGCGAGAAAGTCCGCTGGAAAAGGAAGAAAATGGTATTTCCAAGGCTCTATATTTCAAAATTTCCAGGGGGCTACCCCTGACCCCCTAGAAGTTCGAGGTGCTCTCGATCTGCGTTCTTGGGAAAAGTAGCACGACTGACTACAGCACTGATTGGTGTTGTCACGGATCTCCTCATTCTGCGGTGTTTCCGCACTTAACTTGATGCACAAATTGTTAATCATGTGGTGTGTCCTGACATCAAGCAAGCAAAGTGCGCCTTGGGAACGGAAACTGTATGCACAAACATTTTGCATGCAGTGCTCAGTGTGACAACATCATGTGTGCATGGAATGCGCAAATCAGCTGCGCTCTGAAGAAGTTTCAGTGTGTTTTTTTTTTCTGACAAGCTGCCGATTTTACGAGTCCACACACAAGAATGCCATAAATGCGATAGAAAATGCACTTGTCTCTCTTTATGGTGGAACATCTGAAGATAGATTAGATTCCTTGAGGTACACACACTTCTGTCAGAATGTAACCTGAGTATCAGGCCTTACCTCTCTCCTTCCCGCGCCTCTTCATTCCCTTTTCCACCTTCTCTCCCCCCGAAAAGCCTGAAACTGAGAATGCGGTTAGTTTACTGCAGGCCCGTCATCCTTTTTCCAGCAAAAAAAATCCTTCCCTGCATACACCATCAGTGGCAGCATACCACAACAAGAAGGTGTACTATCAGGTTCAGTAGTGGAAGGGTAATCAAGAACTAACATCAGTGCGAGTGTCCAGGGTGGGAATGGTAACTGTCTAATGTAAAAATTAAGCTTCTTCCGATTAGAACTAACCCGCCACCAGCACCCAAGTCCAGGCCTTGGAGATGATCCGAGGTCAAATGCGATTGCATGCAGAACCCTGAGATGTACATGTACTAGATTGTTCTCCTGCATGTGGAATGTGGCAGGGGTATTAAGTTACCTGAACTCGTTGGCGCCCGACTTGATCGCTGAAGATGACATTCAATTGCGCGATATTTTAATAATAATCCATGAATGTGCAAGCTGAGGGCAGATGCCAATTTGCATGATTCGGCGTTCTAATTTTGATATATGCTAACACTGAACTACCCCAAATGAGTAGTATTTCAAATTTCGAATAAAACGACCAGAAACATGATTTCAAAAGCCAATTTGTGGTTATTTATAAGAGTTTACCAGTTAATTCCCTACCCCTCCCCCCTAAAACTCCTGTTTCTTTTTACTCAAAAAGACCAATATCAAAGTTGTCAAACTTGTTTTATCATTCTCAGACACTTGTATTCTGAAAAACTTCGAAAATCATTTCGAAAGAATATATTTTGTGGGATATTACATTTTTATGATGTGGGAACCCTGTGGTGTGGCATGAAAATATTTAATTCAAATTTTGGGATGTTTCTTTTGTGGGATTTTCAATATGTTACTTAGGTCACTCCTCTCTGTCGTGTAGAAGTAAAATTATTTCTGTTGCAATTTGTTTGACCTCAAACAACAGCTTGGCTGTTTTTTTTCATGATGCGGGAACCCTGTGGTAAAACATCTTTTCGGGATGTTCCACCGAAGGGATTTTTTGGGATTTTTAGTATGTTACTTAGGTCACCTCTCTTGATATCTTAACAGTGAAAAACATTCTATTGCAATTAGTTTGATCTGGACCCCAAAAAATCCGTAGATTGACTGGACTATATTCTTGGTCGTGTTTAATCTGCAAGTGCACCATAGAGCATGCAAATGATGAGTTTGTGTTCAGTATTAAAGTCATTAAAATCAGATCTAATTACTTGGGCTTCCTGTGGAATGCCCAAGTTTAAGATTACAGACGGTTATTCTTTTTGGTCGTCGTGGCCAAATCTGCATGGTCACCATAGCGCATGCGCATGCTAATCTTCTCTGTATCGTTCCAATTTTTGAGTATACAGAAGTTGTGGTCAGCAGCTTATCAACGAAATTCAAGATGGCAGACGTACGTAACGATAAATCAAATCACCAGCAGCATTCAAAAAGGATTTTGCCGTGCTCCCTTGCTCGAGCCAGTCGAGTCGTTCATTAATACTGCTTAGTAAATAGATGCAAATATCCTAGAGAATACTTTTTGGCCTTGCAATAGGCCATATGCACTAACGGGTCACGTGACCCAACTTTCTCAAATCAAGCAGCAGTGTCAAAATGAACTCCAGAAATGAAAAGAGCAGCTCGATATTAGTAAGAAGGCGAAATTTCAGGTCATAACGTCTGACACAGGAGAAATGACATGAAATATAAAATCGAGTGTTTTCTAATAATTTGTTTGGAAAATGCATTGGATGGCATTTTTTGCCATCCAGCACATTTTTCCATACGAATCTTAATAAAATTTGCAATTTTATATTTCATGTCATTTCTGCTGTGTTAAACATTATAAGCTGAAATTTCGCCTTTTTACTAATATCGAGCTGCTCTTTTCATTTCTGGAGTTCATTTTGACACTGCTGCTTGATTTGAGAAAGTTGGGTCACGTGACCCGTTAGTGCATATGGCCTATTCTGTCTGAAAGTGTATTTCTAACAGATGTCTGTGGCTTAGTAAGAACTCGATCGTAATTTTATTGAGGTAATCGAAATGTGCTTCGCCAGCTTGTCAGCTTTTATTACGTATGCATGCTCTACTGAGTCACGCAACGAGTGACTTAAATTCTGCAAGTAATACATGTAGGCTAAAACTACTTCTGTATGATGATACAAGCTATTAGGTTTCACATTTAAAATCTATCAAAACAGCTTTATTAAGAAGCCCAAGTTCACGCTAGTGAGAGCGTCTTGTTATTATTATTAAAATCGAGCTGCCATTGTCAAGGAGAATGAAAGCAGTATTCGTAAGAAGTTATCTGCAGTGATGTAGTCATCTCCTCGAGAATTTTGTGAATGATAATTATTATTATAAGTCAGTAAAACATGAAATACAGTAAAAACCCGCATATAAGAAACTGCGGATTAAGAACCTCCAGGCTGAAATTTAGCCAATTATAAAGCACCCAATATATAAGAACCAGTTCAGCCTGACAAATGAAGCAGGTTCTTATGAGAAAATGACTAAAGCTCAGAACACACCGGTACAGTCGGTGCTGAATATGCAGAAATATTATATTTACTATGAGTTGGGTTGTTAATGTTTAGTGTGAATATTAGACCTTTCAGGGTCAATGTATACACCATATCAGGAACAATAATTCTGTTTTTTTAGCCCTGTAAATAAGAACCTGTTAAGAACCTATTCAGCCTGTTTTCTCACTAGACACCCAATATATAAGAACCATTTCAGCCTGACTTGGAAAAATAGGATACTCGAGTAAGAAAATCAAGTCAGTCAAACCACAGGCAGCCCAACCATTGCTTTTGAGGCTACTAAATCATCGAATAAAATGATATTTGCGTCTTTTTTTATGGGTTTCCTGTGGTAGAGCGCGCGCGCACGATACGTATAGAAATGTATAATCAGGGGCGTAGCGTGCTTTTTTTGCAATGTACGCACATAGCAACGAGCGCCGAAGGCGTGAGCTTCTAGGGGGGTGAGGGGGCAGGCCCCCCTGAAAATTTAGAAATCTAGAGCCTTGGAAATACCATTTTCTTCGTTTTCCAGGACTTTCTCGCTACACATAAATACATAGTAAAATGCATTTATCACTCAGTTTTATGGGGGGATTTATGTAAAGGTTATATAAAGGATTCAGAAAAGGATTTATGTAAAGGTTGTGTAAATGATTTATGAGTATTGGTTAAAGGATTTATGTAAACAGGTTATATATACCGCTACCGTTATATATAGCGATATAATAACCCGAGGCGAAGCCAGTTTTTTGGTATTTATTTTGTTTGAGACTGTACTAACTACAATCATCATTATACATGCCTACAATGACTGACTGAAAGGGGAAATGTATTGGGGGACACAATCTGACGAGCGGCGAAGGTGCAAGCTCGTAGGAGGATGCGGGGGTATGCTCCCCGAAACTTTTTTGACGTATAGGGTCTCCAAAATAGCATTTTCCTGCCTTCTGTGAGTAGTTTCCAGCAAGTAATCTGCCGTGAGCTGTTAAGATTTTGTCCTAGATTTCATTTTATTTTCAATATTTTTATGTTTTTATAATATATACATATATTAAGGATTTCAAATTGTACGCACGTGCGTACGGCGGTACGGGCGTATATGCACGCTACGCCCCTGATACTGTTGGGATCCCTATGTACGTCTTGCGGGACGCGCCCGCAGCAATGTGTATATTGAAACAAGGTGTGAAACTGATGGCGTATCACCACTTTAGTGGTGCACTTTTCCGTGAGCCGAAGTCGTCGTACGCTACAGGCCCGTGGGGGGTACCCAGGGTGAAGACGTTATTATATATTTATATGCTGTGTTGGCGTTTCCTTATGTTTTAAGAACAACTGCAACTGTAAGAAAGAAAAAAAAACATAAGCTTACGTCAAACATTTTCTAGATAAGACAGTAAAAATGTTTTTAAAAATAGAGGTGAAGTAACATAGTCGGTTGAGAAGTGCATTTTGATCACTGATATTGACAACTCAGTCATAACTTATCAAAAATAATTTGCTGAGGAATATTAAGCAGCCCTTCTGCCCAAGAATAGGCAAGTCCTTTTATTAGAGAACATTTAGAGAAAATGCTACGTTGTTACCCTGACACAAATACATTTAGTTGAGCTTTACTTTTCAACAAAACTATCGTGTGTAAGGAATAAGGAATAGAATACAAACGCTTACACCGAAAAAAAATAGGTTTTGTTTCACGAACTTCTCTTCAGATTTCCCACCATTTTGAAAAACTTCAGGTAAAATCCGAATGTTTCACGGAAAATTTGCACCAGCTGCGTGCGCCGCACATCAGGCCATGATACGCCATCAGTTTCACACCTTGTTTCAATATACACATTGCTGCGGGCGCGTCCCGCAGGACGTACACAGGGATCCCAACATATACATTTCTATACGTATCGCGCGCGCGCTCTACCACAGGAAACCCATCAAAAAAGACGCAAATATCATTTTATTTGATGATTTAGCACAGGCAGCCCAACCATTGCTTTTGACGCTACAAAATAATTCAAAAAACGATATTTGCGTCTTTTTTTGATGGGTTCTCTGTGGTAAAGCGAGCACGCGCGCAATACATATGTTGGGTTCCCTGTGCTGAGTAATGTCCTATGTTGGGCTTCCTGTGTGCCTCCTGCGGGATGCGCCCGCAGCAAATGTGTATATTTATACAAGGTATGAAACTCCAGTCACGTGATGGCCTGATGTGCGCCGCGTTTCGTTGGTGCACTTTTTCGTGAACCGAAGAGCCGAAGTCGTCGTACGCTACAGGCCCGTGGGGGGTACCCAGGGTGAAGTCGCTGAAAGTTTTGAAAAATGGCGGAGATGTTGATGAAACAAAACATGATTTTTTCGGAGTAAGCGTTTGGATTCTATTCTTGATACATGGTAAGTTTAGAAGTTCACAATTCATGTCAACTTTAAGTAGCTTTAGATGAAATTTGACGGTTTTAAAGTAGTCCTTTTTCATTTTGAATGGTGGAGAATTGTATGTTGTGCTCGACACACGACAGTTTGGTTGAATCGAAAACTAAGCTGAACTAAATATATTTTCTGAATTATTTTCTTGAGGTTTTAGTAGTTTTTGTTCTAACTGTTCTCTATTAAAAGACAAAAAAGGACTTGCCTACACTATGGCAGAAGGGCTGCTTCAGTTATATTTCATAAATTATGACCGAGCTATTTGACTTGTGTACAGTTGTCAATGAAATACACTTCAATCAAGTTCCACAAAGAACCTAGTACTTTATCTGTTTAAACATTATGACTCTCTCATCTATGTTATTTTGTGCTTTCTTACAGTAAGCTTACTTCTTAAAACACAAGCCGGAATGCCAACACAGCATAAACCATAACAGAAAACTAAGCTTATTGTAAAGCGCATTGAGACTTCGGTGAAATGCGCTATATAAATACTTATTATTATTATTATTATTATCACAACTTCGTCGATTGTGGATACAGGCTCAGTTAGAATTTATTAATTTCGTATTTTTGAATACGAAATAATATCCATAGTATTACTGATCAATATAGTGAATGAATTGTACAGAAAGAACGGCAAAACAGTATGTAAAAAGCTATAGTAAACTTATTTTAACTGATTGTTGAAATAAATACGTTTGTTTGTCATTTTGTTTATAAGCACTGATAGCAAAAATGTCTTGTGTAGTACTAAATATTGAGATTATTCTGCATTTATAAAACACAAGTGCCTCAATTTTAAAGCATTTTAATCGATAAAAATCAAAACACAATACAAATACTTTATAAAAGTCAAAACAGAAAACAAATAAAGTATATTGTAGATGTTTTGACTTATGTTTAGTGAAAATATAAATATTAAAACTTGCAAAAATGAGAGCAATTCAGATTTGCCGAGCGCTGGCCGATGTCCTCTCGAAGGTAAAATCCGAATGTTTCACGGAAAAGTGCACCAGAAAAGTGAGTTACACGACTGGCACTTATGAAGTGTTTAGAGAATACAGTCAAGTTTAGCTATCCGAAGAAAAATTAATTTTTCACGGCATATTGAAAAAAAATAGGAGCAAAAACGTAATTGTCACGTGACCGAGTTTCATACCTTGTCTCAATATACACATGTACTGCGGGACGCGCGGGACGCGCGGGATGCACACAGGAAGCCCAACATATAAGTTACTCAACACAGGGAACTCAAATAATACGTATCGCGCGCGCGCGTTAATTCTAAACCACAGGAAACCCATAAAAAAGACGCGCGCATGCAAATATATTTTATTAATAATTATAATTAGCCTCAGAAACAATGGTTGGGCTGCCTGTGCGAATACCAGTTGATTTCCGAGATGTCATTGTTCAAAGAATCGTGGGCGTGAGGCATTTTCGGGCAAGAATGTAATCAAACAAATCCTTTTCATCGTAAGAAAAAGATAAAAGATCCCGATATTTGTAAGTCGATCTCTCACCTGTTTCTTTACTGTGTCAGGAGCCCATTACTAGGAGCCTTCCTCTAGTAATAGGTTCATGTGACATCAAATGCACAAATTGGGCTATTTTTAGATATGCAAATTTCCGAAGAATTTCAAATTGAAAAATAAAATGGCCGCCAAACGGAAGACGCGAGGACTTGATCCAAAATATTGATATTCTTATTCCATGGAAGTCCAAGTCTATTTTTCCCTTGCACAAGAACGAGACAACTGTGTACATACTGCCAGAGCGCTTAGTGGAGACTTTTAGTTTGGCGACTCACGTTGTCGCGAAATTCTTCTAATTCTTCTACGTTTCTTCTATCGCTTCATATGTTTCTTCTTGTTTTATCAACTTTCTTTTGTTGGTTTTTGATTCATGATTTAGTCTTCGTAAGAATGAAGCGTTCTCCAATGATTTCGACTCTGATGAAGCAAAAGTTGGATAGCGGCGCCAACATAACAAACCACACAAATGTGCACTTTGCTAAAGAACTTCATCGCCGAAAGATAGTCGAAAAACAACTGAAACTTTCAACCGACGAACCGTGTCTTAAAGAGCGGCAAAGAACACTAAAACAAGAGGGTTATTGATCACTGAGTGTATGCGAAGTTCATTCGCCAAAGGTAAGAAAGCCGGCATTCCACGATCAGCCGATGAATAAAAATGCGATAAAATCTTCATCCAGGCCACAGAAAAAGAAGCTCCTCTGTACCTCACTTCGCTGTTTAGAAGGAACTTTGTGACAATGTCGAGAATTTTCGACAAAATCCTACTTCAATTAGCTTCAAAGTTCGTGATTCATTTTGCTGCGTTTCAGGTTTGGAATATTCATTAGCTTGGTTGTCACTGCTAGTCCTGCACAAGTTTAATTAGGTTCTTCGTAAGAGATTATCCATGATACCAGATCGTTGAATTCATTCTCAGAAAGAGCAGAAGATGTTCGTTTTTTGGCCGGGTTTTGAACTGGCCTTTTTAACTAGTAGCTTTGTTTTTAGAAGTTCTCGCACTTGAAGTTTTGATATAAATAATAATACCTGGAGTTGCTTTTTTGTTTTGTTTTTAATGTTTTCAATCATTGTTCTTCCTCACTTGATGAAGTACTGAAGTCGGCAAACGACGAAACTGATCTGAAATTTCACTAGATTCTGATTCTTTTATTAGAATTTCCTTTCGGCCGACATTGAAAGCAAAGCTAGCAGTGTTGAATCTGACGTCAAATTCCTATTGTGTAAGACGCGACATGATTGGTTAATCGCGTAGAATTTTTAATGAGTGTTCTATTTTTAGCCCAATTTGTGCATTTGATGTCACACAAACCTATTATAAAAGAGGAAGGCTCCTAGTAATGGGCTCCTGACTGTGTCAACAATTCATTCTTTGTGAAAACATCGAACGTAATAAATTGGCTTGTGTAAACAACTGCATTTTACTGAAAAGGTTGTACATAGATAGTACGGTGCATGAAATTTGGGCTGTGTGCGGCCCTGGCCTGCGGCTCGTGCAATTTTGATCTCTCTCAAAGTATCATTCGTGCCCATAAATCCCGAATTGCACGCGCGTTTATGCGGTTTCCTATACATATCCACAGATGTATAAAATCATATTTTACTATAATTTTCAAGATAATAAGTTTGGCCGAGAAAATCAAAGTTAGAAGAAAACTTCAATAAGGTGTATTAGTGGAATTTTATTAAGGAAGTTTCTGAGGCTCTTGGGCTACCTGTGGTAGCAGCAAATCAAACTGAAAAGAAGTAATCTAGTTTATATATGGAAACCAAATGAGACATTCCCACTGTTGAGGCAAAGCTGCACACCACTGCATCAATCGCCAGACTAGACTTAGCTTTGTGTCTTCATGTTGAGCGGGGAAACCTTCACGTATCTGTCATATCTTGGTATATATCCTGTATACCCCCCACCGTAGTTTGGACGGCACGTCATGTTGGCAAAAAAACGGTAGTCATCGTTTGGAGGAAGGTCTTTCATGCCAGCAGCAACCTGCAGAGATAAACACAAATGAAAATCAGGTTTCAACGCTTCCTCATCCGCAGAAACCTCTTCTTAGTTTCCGAAAAGACTTGTATTCAGCATAAAATTATTTCGTTCCCAGTTCTATACCGGCCATTCAAATGAACAGGAAGCCCGTAAATATTTATTTCTAAAAAGAGTATCACAAGTCATGCGAAATCTGTTTCTCTAGTGGTTCCTGTACCTGCTCTGCTTTCTCGAATACTCGAATAAGGTTTTCGCCAGCGACCTTCTTGATGTCCTCATCTGAGTAGCCTCGTTTAAGTAACGCAGCGATCAGGTCTGGGAACTTAGAAACATCCTCTAGTCCCACGGGAAGGCTGTGGAACAGTAGTCAGTAATATTAACTTAGAAACATCCCCTAGTCCCACGGGAAGGCTGTGGAACAGTAGTCAGTAATATTAACTTAGAAACACCCCCTAGTCCCACGGGAAGGCTGTGGAACAGTAGTCAGTAATATTAACTTAGAAACATCCTCTAGTCCCATGGGAAGGCTGTGGAACAATAGTCAGTAATATTAACTTAGAAACACCCCCTAGTCCCACGGGAAGGCTGTGGAACAGTAGTCAGTAATATTAACTTTGAAACGTCCCCTAGTCCCACGGGAAGGCTATGGAACAATAGTCGGTAACATTCAATTGTTATAGTCCAGAACTGGACCCACTTATTATCTACGCGCACGGCAAAGAGCAGAAGAGAAGAGTTGGATTAGAGAGAGCTTCAATTTCCTTAGAATACGCGTGCGCTTCTCGTAGTCTTTATATTTCTTTCGCGCCCAGTATTTATATAGTGACTATGGTTATTGAGAAAGGTTCGGCCAGTAAAGCGATCAAAATGGATTAGAAGCTAAGTGTATTCAAAGTACTTACTGTGGAACGCCGTCATAATCACTTCCTATGCCCACGTGGTCAATACCTGATATGTTTTTGATGTGGTCGATGTGGTCTGTTTGAATATAATAATAAGAACCCCGGATAATCTGTTAGTCAGACAAATTAACCTAATGTGTCTCGTCCTACCCCCCTCCCCTCTCGATTTCAACTCAGGGAGGGGGGGGGAGGAAGGGTTACGTTGTTGCACGCAGACCAACAAAACAGGTGCTCACGTGACTTCCTTAAATTGAAGAATAATCTCTGAATTAAATTGCGCTGTCTGCAAGTGGTGACACGGTATGGAAATGGGGGGAAAACTATATAGCACACAATTGATGTAATGTGTTCATAAAATCTTTGGTATTATATTGTTCACTGTCTATTGTATCGTTCTAATCTGTAGTTTTATGTATATAATTCATTAACTGAGTACTATAGTATCTCCCACGAGAATGGACTGACGACAATATTCTGCGGCCATTGTGCAGAGGTGGCCGAGGCGTGGCAATTAATAGGCCATTTCCGAGTTCCTTTTATCTCTGTTTCAAAACGAGTCTACGTGCGAAACCTTTCTTATGCAAATAATTTTTCCTTTTTCATGTAAATAAAACTAATTTTCATATGAAAGGTTTCGCACGTTGACTCGATTTGAAACAGAGATAAAAGGAACTCGGAAATGGACTATTGCCATGGGTTGAATTGCTGGCGACAGGGACAAAAATCCCTGGCCGTTACAGAGAGGTGGTTGTTGTAGGGAAGTTACCCCACGTAACCTGCCACGCCCCAATTCTATCGTTTTATGTAGGTTTTGAAATCCAGACCAAGACCCACATTCCTAAAGCCAGGGGGTTATTAATTACACATTGTCTGTTAGTTACGTCTGATAGTTGCACATTGTCTGATAGTTACACATTGTCTGATAGTTACACATTGTCTGATAGGTACACATTGTCTGATAGTTACACATTGTCTGATAGTTACACATTGTCTGATAGTTACACATTGTCTGATAGTTACACATTGTCTGATAGTTACACATTGTCTGATAGTTACGTCTGATAGTTACACATTGTCTGATAGTTACACATTGTCTGATAGTTACGTCTGATAGTTACACATTGTCTGATAGTTACACATTGTCTGATAGTTACACATTGTCTGATAGTTACACATTGTCTGATAGTTACACATTGTCAGATAGTTACACATTGTCTGATAGTTACACATTGTCTGATAGTTACACATTGTCTGATAGTTACACGTTGTCTGATAGTTACACATTGTCTGATAGTTACACGTTGTCTGATAGTTACACATTGTCTGATAGTTACACATTGTCTGATAGTTACACATTTTCTGATAGTTACACATTGTCTGATAGTTACACATTGTCTGATAGTTACACATTGTCTGATAGTTACACATTGTCTGATAGTTACACATTGTCTGATAGTTACACATTGTCTGATAGTTACACATTGTCTGATAGTTACACATTGTCTGATAGTTACACATTTTCTGATAGTTACACATTGTCTGATAGTTACACGTTGTCTGATAGTTACACGTTGTCTGATAGTTACACATTGTCTGATAGTTACACGTTGTCTGATAGTTACACATTGTCTGATAGTTACACATTGTCTGATAGTTACACATTTTCTGATAGTTACACATTGTCTGATAGTTACACATTGTTTGATAATTACACATTGTCTGATAGTTACACATTGTCTGATAGTTACACATTTTCTGATAGTTACACATTTTCTGATAGTTACACATTGTCTGATAGTTACACATTGTTTGATAATTACACATTGTTTGATAATTACACATTGTCTGATAGTTACACATTGTCTGATAGTTACACATTGTCTGATAGTTACACATTGTCTGATAGTTACACATTGTCTGATAGTTACACATTGTCTGATAGTTACACATTGTCTGATAGTTACAGTTACGTCTGATAGTTACACATTGTCTGATAGTTACACATTGTCTGATAGTTACGTCTGATAGTTACGTCTGATAGTTACACATTGTCTGATAGTTACACATTGTCTGATAGTTACACATTGTCTGATAGTTACACATTGTCTGATAGTTACACATTGTCTGATAGTTACACATTGTCTGATAGTTACACACATTGTCTGATAGTTACACGTTGTCTGATAGTTACACCTTGTCTGATAGTTACACGTTGTCTGATAGTTACACATTGTCTGATAGTTACACATTGTCTGATAGTTACACATTTTCTGATAGTTACACATTGTCTGATAGTTACACATTGTCTGATAGTTACACATTGTCTGATAGTTACACATTGTCTGATAGTTACACATTTTCTGATAGTTACACATTGTCTGATAGTTACACGTTGTCTGATAGTTACACGTTGTCTGATAGTTACACATTGTCTGATAGTTACACATTGTCTGATAGTTACACGTTGTCTGATAGTTACACATTGTCTGATAGTAGTACACGTTGTCTGATAGTTACACATTGTCTGATAGTTACACATTGTCTGATAGTTACACATTGTCTGATAGTTACACATTGTCTGATAGTTACACATTGTCTGATAGTTACACATTGTTTGATAATTACACATTGTCTGATAGTTACACATTGTCTGATAGTTACACATTTTCTGATAGTTACACATTTTCTGATAGTTACACATTGTCTGATAGTTACACATTGTCTGATAGTTACACGTTGTCTGATAGTTACACGTTGTCTGATAGTTACACATTGTCTGATAGTTACACAATGTCTGATAGTTACACATTGTCTGATAGTTACACATTGTCTGATAGTTACACGTTGTCTGATAGTTACACATTGTCTGATAGTTACACGTTGTCTGATAGTTACACATTGTCTGATAGTTACACATTGTCTGATAGTTACACGTTGTCTGACAGTTACACATTGTCTGATAGTTACACATTGTCTGATAGTTACACATTGTCTGATAGTTACACATTGTCTGATAGTTACACATTTTCTGATAGTTACACATTGTCTGATAGTTACACATTGTTTGATAATTACACATTGTCTGATAGTTACACATTGTCTGATAGTTACACATTGTCTGATAGTTACACATTGTCTGATAGTTACGTCTGATAGTTACACATTGTCTGATAGTTACACATTGTCTGATAGTTACGTCTGATAGTTACACATTGTCTGATAGTTACACATTGTCTGATAGTTACACATTGTCTGATAGTTACACATTGTCTGATAGTTACACATTGTCTGATAGTTACACATTGTCTGATAGTTACACATTGTCTGATAGTTACACATTGTCTGATAGTTACACGTTGTCTGATAGTTACACATTGTCTGATAGTTACACGTTGTCTGATAGTTACACATTGTCTGATAGTTACACATTGTCTGATAGTTACACATTTTCTGATAGTTACACATTGTCTGATAGTTACACATTGTCTGATAGTTTACACATTGTCTGATAGTTACACATTGTCTGATAGTTACACATTGTCTGATAGTTACACATTGTCTGATAGTTACACATTGTCTGATAGTTACACATTTTCTGATAGTTACACATTGTCTGATAGTTACACGTTGTCTGATAGTTACACGTTGTCTGATAGTTACACATTGTCTGATAGTTACACATTGTCTGATAGTTACACGTTGTCTGATAGTTACACATTGTCTGATAGTTACACATTGTCTGATAGTTACACATTTTCTGATAGTTACACATTGTCTGATAGTTACACATTGTTTGATAATTACACATTGTCTGATAGTTACACATTGTCTGATAGTTACACATTTTCTGATAGTTACACATTTTCTGATAGTTACACATTGTCTGATAGTTACACATTGTTTGATAATTACACATTGTCTGATAGTTACACATTGTCTGATAGTTACACATTGTCTGATAGTTACACATTGTCTTATAGTTACACATTGTCTGATAGTTACACATTGTCTGATAGTTACACATTGTCTGATAGTTACGTCTGATAGTTACACATTGTCTGATAGTTACACATTGTCTGATAGTTACGTCTGATAGTTACGTCTGATAGTTACACATTGTCTGATAGTTACACATTGTCTGATAGTTACACATTGTCTGATAGTTACACATTGTCTGATAGTTACACATTGTCTGATAGTTACACATTTTCTGATAGTTACACATTGTCTGATAGTTACACGTTGTCTGATAGTTACACGTTGTCTGATAGTTACACATTGTCTGATAGTTACACATTGTCTGATAGTTACACGTTGTCTGATAGTTACACACATTGTCTGATAGTTACACATTGTCTGATAGTTACACATTGTCTGATAGTTACACATTGTCTGATAGTTACACATTGTCTGATAGTTACACATTGTCTGATAGTTACACATTGTCTGATAGTTACACATTGTCTGATAGTTACACATTGTCTGATAGTTTACACATTTTCTGATAGTTACACATTGTCTGATAGTTACACATTGTTTGATAATTACACATTGTCTGATAGTTACACATTGTCTGATAGTTACACATTGTCTGTGTAACCGGGGAAAATGGTTACTACAATACACTATAATGAAACGATGAAGAATCACTATAGAAACAAACGCAGGGAATTCTGACACCATATTGTAAGGAAGCGCTGAGCGGTAAGCGCGAGGAAATCTTTTAAATGAAGAAAATGAATTCTTTCTGAATGCAAGGTGTGGACTTATATCATGTTTATTGAATACAAGAGAAAGATAAACTACAATTTAATTACGAGACTAACTGAAAGTATACAATAACTGGATACGAACTGATAACTACATGTACGAGTGCTTATAATCCCTTAGCAAACGCATCGTAAGCTATACTCTCGAGTTCACTAAGCAGATATTGAAAACTACAATATATCAAAAACTGGACGAAATACTGAAACGAATACTAGACGGCATAGTAAACGAATCATATACTAAACAACGGGTACATACTAAAACGTGTATACAAAACGTGTATACAAAACAAAACATGTATACAAAATTAAACGGGAATGAGCTAGCATTCTGAGAACATGGCACAACACTCGCTGACCAGAGATCAACTCCTCTGGGGAGCAACCCCAATGTTAACTCGGAAAACTAATGCATTAGAACGCTGTATTTATAATAGCTAGTGTCGTAACACGTGCAACTATTCGGTATGTTGACACCGGAAACGCGTCATGCATCCCACCTAAAATAACTGTAGCCGTGTGTCCTAAACGTGGATAAACCAATTAATAGTTGATCCCAACTCAAACTAAACTAGTTCAAAGTAATCCTAAAACTACTGTAGAAATTACTATATCTAACTTAACAGAATACATCTGCCTAGTGGCAAGGTTGTGAAATAATGTTAGGTAATAAACGTGACAACACGCGCTAATCCGTTATCAGTAAATCAGATTAGTGTGTAACGTAATGTACTGCAACACGCCTAAGTAAGTCGTTACGCAAAACGTTGCTAGATACCAATTAGATGACGTTGAACCAAACCCAAATTCCGTGGAAGTAAAATCTACATTACTTCTAACATAAAGAATTATACTTAAAATACTTAAAAACGATTGTCAAAGATGTGAACAAAGTGACACTGTCACATCTGATAGTTACACATTGTTTGATAATTAAACATTGTCTGATAGTTACACATTGTCTGATAGTTACACATTGTCTGATAGTTACACATTGTCTGATAGTTACACGTTGTCTGATAGTTACACGTTGTCTGATAGTTACACATTGTCTGATAGTTACACATTGTCTGATAGTTACACGTTGTCTGATAGTTACACATTGTCTGATAGTTACACATTGTCTGATAGTTACACGTTGTCTGATAGTTACACGTTGTCTGATAGTTACACATTGTCTGATAGTTACACATTGTCTGATAGTTACACATTGTCTGATAGTTACACATTGTCTGATAGTTACACATTGTTTGATAATTACACATTGTCTGATAGTTACACATTGTCTGATAGTTACACATTTTCTGATAGTTACACATTTTCTGATAGTTACACATTGTCTGATAGTTACACATTGTCTGATAGTTACACATTGTCTGAGAGTTACACGTTGTCTGGTAGTTACACATTGTCTGATAGTTACACAATGTCTGATAGTTACACATTGTCTGATAGTTACACGTTGTCTGATAGTTACACGTTGTCTGATAGTTACACGTTGTCTGATAGTTACACGTTGTCTGATAGTTACACATTGTCTGATAGTTACACGTTGTCTGACAGTTACACATTGTCTGATAGTTACACATTGTCTGATAGTTACACATTGTCTGATAGTTACACATTGTCTGATAGTTACACATTGTCTGATAGTTACACATTTTCTGATAGTTACACATTGTCTGATAGTTACACATTGTTTGATAATTACACATTGTCTGATAGTTACACATTGTCTGATAGTTACACATTTTCTGATAGTTACACATTTTCTGATAGTTACACATTGTCTGATAGTTACACATTGTTTGATAATTACACATTGTCTGATAGTTACACATTGTCTGATAGTTACACATTGTCTGATAGTTACACATTGTCTGATAGTTACACATTTTCTGATAGTTACACATTGTCTGATAGTTACACATTGTCTGATAGTTACACATTTTCTGATAGTTACACATTGTCTGATAGTTACACGTTGTCTGATAGTTACACGTTGTCTGATAGTTACACGTTGTCTGATAGTTACACACACGTTGTCTGATAGTTACACATTGTCTGATAGTTACACATTGTCTGATAGTTACACGTTGTCTGATAGTTACACATTGTCTGATAGTTACACATTGTCTGATAGTTACACATTGTCTGATAGTTACACATTGTCTGATAGTTACACATTGTCTGATAGTTACACATTGTCTGATAGTTACACATTGTCTGATAGTTACACATTGTCTGATAGTTACACATTGTCTGATAGTTACACATTTTCTGATAGTTACACATTGTCTGATAGTTACACATTGTTTGATAATTACACATTGTCTGATAGTTACACATTGTCTGATAGTTACACATTGTCTGTGTAACCGGGGAAAATGGTTACTACAATACACTATAATGAAACGATGAAGAATCACTATAGAAACAAACGCAGGGAATTCTGACACCATATTGTAAGGAAGCGCTGAGCGGTAAGCGCGAGGAAATCTTTTAAATGAAGAAAATGAATTCTTTCTGAATGCAAGGTGTGGACTTATATCATGTTTATTGAATACAAGAGAAAGATAAACTACAATTTAATTACGAGACTAACTGAAAGTATACAATAACTGGATACGAACTGATAACTACATGTACGAGTGCTTATAATCCCTTAGCAAACGCATCGTAAGCTATACTCTCGAGTTCACTAAGCAGATATTGAAAACTACAATATATCAAAACTGGACGAAATACTGAAACGAATACTAGACGGCATAGTAAACGAATCATATACTAAACAACGGGTACATACTAAAACGTGTATACAAAACGTGTATACAAAACAAAACATGTATACAAAATTAAACGGGAATGAGCTAGCATTCTGAGAACATGGCACAACACTCGCTGACCAGAGATCAACTCCTCTGGGGAGCAACCCCAATGTTAACTCGGAAAACTAATGCATTAGAACGCTGTATTTATAATAGCTAGTGTCGTAACACGTGCAACTATTCGGTATGTTGACACCGGAAACGCGTCATGCATCCCACCTAAAATAACTGTAGCCGTGTGTCCTAAACGTGGATAAACCAATTAATAGTTGATCCCAACTCAAACTAAACTAGTTCAAAGTAATCCTAAAACTACTGTAGAAATTACTATATCTAACTTAACAGAATACATCTGCCTAGTGGCAAGGTTGTGAAATAATGTTAGGTAATAAACGTGACAACACGCGCTAATCCGTTATCAGTAAATCAGATTAGTGTGTAACGTAATGTACTGCAACACGCCTAAGTAAGTCGTTACGCAAAACGTTGCTAGATACCAATTAGATGACGTTGAACCAAACCCAAATTCCGTGGAAGTAAAATCTACATTACTTCTAACATAAAGAATTATACTTAAAATACTTAAAAACGATTGTCAAAGATGTGAACAAAGTGACACTGTCACATTCGCCCCTCCTTTTGTTCAACATGTCCTCATGTGAACTAAACAAAAACAAACTACACTAACTAACAAGTCCTACAAAATATAAGTAAAGTTCAGTTCATTTCTTCTTACAAGTCCTTGTTAACTATAAATCTGTACGATGTCCAACCTGACGATCACTCACGCAACCACAATGCTGCACCATCGGTTCACTCCTGAATGTGGTATCTTCAACCTCCAGACGCATGTGTTTCGGTGAATTGTATTGAAGTCTCCCTGTTGGCTAAGCATAAGTTCCATAACTGGGGCGGCGTTGGCCAAGTGAACCTCGTGAGAGCTAATCACTATAACCACCAGCTGAACATGTAGTCAAACACTCCATCTCCCATCACTTTATACAGTTTGCCTCATTTTTGGTTCCACCAGTCATACAGTGAAGGTAATACATTTTGTAATAAAGTCAAGTCCAGGTTAAATCCACCATAGTCCATGATAAGCCATATCATCCAGTTTGTGCGAGTAGACTCCCAATCACTGGTGTAGCATCAGCTTGCAAATAAAAACCCGCAGAACGCCTTTACGTTGTGACGCACTGCAATAACACGAGGCCGCGCCAAGGGCCCATTGACCGAACCTCAATACTAGCTTCCTTCCCAGATGACAAACACTTTGGCATCCCAATGGTCATCCAGTAGAGCTTCCCCATGAGAGACTATTCCAGGTACTACATACATCAGAGGCTGGCTGTAAGATCCCGTGTGGGTACTGTCTCACAGGTCCTCTATCGGAATCCGCTCAATATGCTCCACACCGACTTCCACCGCCGTCACTTGCGCTCCTTTCACGGCATGCTAGGGGCTTTAGCCTGTCGCATCAACATGCCATGAATACACAAGGGTGCTGTCACTGGTCGGTCGCCACCACAAGCCAATCGCACTACCACTTGATACCCATCCACTCGCAAATACTGCTCTGCCTCAGTTGTACTCTATGCGCTCGCTTCTCCTTGCTGGGGTATCCCGAACACCACGACGTGCCACATAGCTACTCCAGGCATCTTCTTTCTTCCACGTGCCAGCCTTGAATTTACGCTCTTCTTTACTCATTCCCGTTTAAAAACATAAAGCCTAACTTGTTTGAAAACAATCCGTAATAAAACAGTTCACTAACTCTTGTATAACAAACTGTAATTCCGTAACAAAAGCCACTAAAATACACTTGCATCCCACTTCTGACACCAAAATGTAACCGGGGAAAATGGTTACTACAATACACTATAATGAAACGATGAAGAATCACTATAGAAACAAACGCAGGGAATTCTGACACCATATTGTAAGGAAGCGCTGAGCGGTAAGCGCGAGGAAATCTTTTAAATGAAGAAAATGAATTCTTTCTGAATGCAAGGTGTGGACTTATATCATGTTTATTGAATACAAGAGAAAGATAAACTACAATTTAATTACGAGACTAACTGAAAGTATACAATAACTGGATACGAACTGATAACTACATGTACGAGTGCTTATAATCCCTTAGCAAACGCATCGTAAGCTATACTCTCGAGTTCACTAAGCAGATATTGAAAACTACAATATATCAAAACTGGACGAAATACTGAAACGAATACTAGACGGCATAGTAAACGAATCATATACTAAACAACGGGTACATACTAAAACGTGTATACAAAACGTGTATACAAAACAAAACATGTATACAAAATTAAACGGGAATGAGCTAGCATTCTGAGAACATGGCACAACACTCGCTGACCAGAGATCAACTCCTCTGGGGAGCAACCCCAATGTTAACTCGGAAAACTAATGCATTAGAACGCTGTATTTATAATAGCTAGTGTCGTAACACGTGCAACTATTCGGTATGTTGACACCGGAAACGCGTCATGCATCCCACCTAAAATAACTGTAGCCGTGTGTCCTAAACGTGGATAAACCAATTAATAGTTGATCCCAACTCAAACTAAACTAGTTCAAAGTAATCCTAAAACTACTGTAGAAATTACTATATCTAACTTAACAGAATACATCTGCCTAGTGGCAAGGTTGTGAAATAATGTTAGGTAATAAACGTGACAACACGCGCTAATCCGTTATCAGTAAATCAGATTAGTGTGTAACGTAATGTACTGCAACACGCCTAAGTAAGTCGTTACGCAAAACGTTGCTAGATACCAATTAGATGACGTTGAACCAAACCCAAATTCCGTGGAAGTAAAATCTACATTACTTCTAACATAAAGAATTATACTTAAAATACTTAAAAACGATTGTCAAAGATGTGAACAAAGTGACACTGTCACATCTGATAGTTACACATTGTTTGATAATTAAACATTGTCTGATAGTTACACATTGTCTGATAGTTACACATTGTCTGATAGTTACACATTGTCTGATAGTTACACGTTGTCTGATAGTTACACGTTGTCTGATAGTTACACATTGTCTGATAGTTACACATTGTCTGATAGTTACACGTTGTCTGATAGTTACACATTGTCTGATAGTTACACATTGTCTGATAGTTACACGTTGTCTGATAGTTACACGTTGTCTGATAGTTACACATTGTCTGATAGTTACACATTGTCTGATAGTTACACATTGTCTGATAGTTACACATTGTCTGATAGTTACACATTGTTTGATAATTACACATTGTCTGATAGTTACACATTGTCTGATAGTTACACATTTTCTGATAGTTACACATTTTCTGATAGTTACACATTGTCTGATAGTTACACATTGTCTGATAGTTTACACATTGTCTGAGAGTTACACATTATTTGATAATTACACATTGTCTGATAGTTACACAATGTCTGATAGTTACACATTGTCTGATAGTTACACGTTGTCTGATAGTTACACGTTGTCTGATAGTTACACGTTGTCTGATAGTTACACGTTGTCTGATAGTTACACATTGTCTGATAGTTACACGTTGTCTGACAGTTACACATTGTCTGATAGTTACACATTGTCTGATAGTTACACATTGTCTGATAGTTACACATTGTCTGATAGTTACACATTGTCTGATAGTTACACATTGTTTGATAATTACACATTGTCTGATAGTTACACATTGTCTGATAGTTACACATTTTCTGATAGTTACACATTTTCTGATAGTTACACATTGTCTGATAGTTACACGTTGTCTGATAGTTACACATTGTCTGATAGTTACACATTGTCTGATAGTTACACGTTGTCTGATAGTTACACGTTGTCTGATAGTTACACATTGTCTGATAGTTACACATTGTCTGATAGTTACACATTGTCTGATAGTTACACATTGTCTGATAGTTACACATTGTTTGATAATTACACATTGTCTGATAGTTACACATTGTCTGATAGTTACACATTTTCTGATAGTTACACATTTTCTGATAGTTACACATTGTCTGATAGTTACACAATGTCTGATAGTTACACATTGTCTGATAGTTACACGTTGTCTGATAGTTACACGTTGTCTGATAGTTACACGTTGTCTGATAGTTACACGTTGTCTGATAGTTACACATTGTCTGATAGTTACACGTTGTCTGACAGTTACACATTGTCTGATAGTTACACATTGTCTGATAGTTACACATTGTCTGATAGTTACACATTGTCTGATAGTTACACATTGTCTGATAGTTACACATTGTCTGATAGTTACACATTTTCTGATAGTTACACATTGTCTGATAGTTACACATTGTTTGATAATTACACATTGTCTGATAGTTACACATTGTCTGATAGTTATACATTTTCTGATAGTTACACATTTTCTGATGATAGTTACACATTGTCTGATAGTTACACATTGTTTGATAATTACACATTGTCTGATAGTTACACATTGTCTGATAGTTACACATTGTCTGATAGTTACACATTGTCTGATAGTTACACATTTTCTGATAGTTACACATTGTCTGATAGTTACACATTGTCTGATAGTTACACATTTTCTGATAGTTACACATTGTCTGATAGTTACACGTTGTCTGATAGTTACACGTTGTCTGATAGTTACACATTGTCTGATAGTTACACATTGTCTGATAGTTACACGTTGTCTGATAGTTATACATTTTCTGATAGTTACACATTTTCTGATAGTTACACATTGTCTGATAGTTACACATTGTTTGATAATTACACATTGTCTGATAGTTACACATTGTCTGATAGTTACACATTGTCTGATAGTTACACATTGTCTGATAGTTACACATTTTCTGATAGTTACACATTGTCTGATAGTTACACATTGTCTGATAGTTACACATTTTCTGATAGTTACACATTGTCTGATAGTTACACGTTGTCTGATAGTTACACGTTGTCTGATAGTTACACATTGTCTGATAGTTACACATTGTCTGATAGTTACACGTTGTCTGATAGTTACACATTGTCTGATAGTTACACATTGTCTGATAGTTACACGTTGTCTGATAGTTACACATTGTCTGATAGTTACACATTGTCTGATAGTTACACATTGTCTGATAGTTACACATTGTTTGATAATTACACATTGTCTGATAGTTACACATTGTCTGATAGTTACACATTGTCTGATAGTTACACATTTTCTGATAGTTACACATTGTCTGATAGTTACACATTGTCTGATAGTTACACATTTTCTGATAGTTACACATTGTCTGATAGTTACACGTTGTCTGATAGTTACACGTTGTCTGATAGTTACACGTTGTCTGATAGTTACACATTGTCTGATAGTTACACATTGTCTGATAGTTACACATTGTCTGATAGTTACACATTGTCTGATAGTTACACATTGTCTGATAGTTACACATTGTCTGATAGTTACACATTGTCTGATAGTTACACATTGTCTGATAGTTACACATTGTCTGATAGTTACACATTTTCTGATAGTTACACATTGTCTGATAGTTACACATTGTTTGATAATTACACATTGTCTGATAGTTACACATTGTCTGATAGTTACACATTGTCTGATAGTTACACATTGTTTGATAGTTACACATTGTCTGATAGTTACACATTGTCTGATAGTTACACATTGTCTGATAGTTACACATTATTTGATATATTACACATTGTCTGATAGTTACACGTTGTCTGATAGTTACACGTTGTCTGATAGTTACACATTGTCTGATAGTTACACATTGTCTGATAGTTACACATTGTCTGATAGTTAACACATTGTCTGATAGTTACACATTGTCTGTCTGATAGTTACACGTTGTCTGATAGTTACACATTGTCTGATAGTTACACATTGTCTGATAGTTATAGTTACACATTGTCTGATAGTTACACATTGTCTGATAGTTACACATTGTCTGATAGTTACACATTGTCTGATAGTTACACATTGTCTGATAGTTACACATTGTCTGATAGTTACACATTTTCTGATAGTTACACATTTTCTGATAGTTACACATTGTCTGATAGTTACACATTGTCTGATAGTTACACATTGTCTGAGAGTTACACATTATTTGATAATTACACATTGTCTGATAGTTACACGTTGTCTGATAGTTACACGTTGTCTGATAGTTACACATTGTCTGATAGTTACACATTGTCTGATAGTTACACGTTGTCTGATAGTTACACGTTGTCTGATAGTTACACATTGTCTGATAGTTACACGTTTGTCTGATAGTTACACGTTGTCTGATAGTTACACATTGTCTGATAGTTACACATTGTCTGATAGTTACACATTGTCTGATAGTTACACATTGTCTGATAGTTACACATTGTCTGATAGTTACACATTTTCTGATAGTTACACACATTGTCTGATAGTTACACATTGTTTGATAATTACACATTGTCTGATAGTTACACATTGTCTGATAGTTATACATTTTCTGATAGTTACACATTTTCTGATAGTTACACATTGTCTGATAGTTACACATTGTTTGATAATTACACATTGTTGTCTGATAGTTACACATTGTCTGATAGTTACACATTGTCTGATAGTTACACATTGTCTGATAGTTACACATTTTCTGATAGTTACACATTGTCTGATAGTTACACATTGTCTGATAGTTACACATTTTCTGATAGTTACACATTGTCTGATAGTTACACGTTGTCTGATAGTTACACGTTGTCTGATAGTTACACATTGTCTGATAGTTACACATTGTCTGATAGTTACACGTTGTCTGATAGTTATACATTTTCTGATAGTTACACATTTTCTGATAGTTACACATTGTCTGATAGTTACATTGTTTGATAATTACACATTGTCTGATAGTTACACATTGTCTGATAGTTACACATTGTCTGATAGTTACACATTGTCTGATAGTTACACATTGTCTGATAGTTACACATTTTCTGATAGTTACACATTGTCTGATAGTTACACATTGTCTGATAGTTACACATTTTCTGATAGTTACACATTGTCTGATAGTTACACGTTGTCTGATAGTTACACGTTGTCTGATAGTTACACATTGTCTGATAGTTACACATTGTCTGATAGTTACACGTTGTCTGATAGTTACACATTGTCTGATAGTTACACATTGTCTGATAGTTACACACATTGTCTGATAGTTACACATTGTCTGATAGTTACACATTGTCTGATAGTTACACATTGTCTGATAGTTACACATTGTCTGATAGTTACACATTGTCTAGATAGTTTACACACATTGTCTGATAGTTACACATTGTCTGATAGTTACACATTGTCTGATAGTTACACATTGTCTGATAGTTACACATTGTCTGATAGTTACACATTTTCTGATAGTTACACATTGTCTGATAGTTACACATTGTTTGATAATTACACATTGTCTGATAGTTACACATTGTCTGATAGTTACACATTGTCTGATAGTTACACATTGTTGATGATAATTACACATTGTCTGATAGTTACACATTGTCTGATAGTTACACATTGTCTGATAGTTACACATTATTTGATAATTACACATTGTCTGATAGTTACACATTGTTTGATAATTACACATTGTCTGATAGTTACACATTGTTTGATAATTACACATTGTCTGATAGTTACACATTGTCTGATAGTTACACATTGTCTGATAGTTACACATTGTTTGATAATTACACATTGTCTGATAGTTACACACATTGTCTGATAGTTACACATTTTCTGATAGTTACACATTGTCTGATAGTTACACATTGTCTGATAGTTACACATTTTCTGATAGTTACACATTTTCTGATAGTTACACATTGACTGATAGTTACACATTGTTTGATAATTACACATTGTCTGATAGTTACACATTGTCTGATAGTTACACATTGTCTGATAGTTACACATTGTCTGATAGTTACACGTTGTCTGACATTAAAACAATAGAATTGGGGCGTGGCTCGGCGTGACTGGTTATTAAACCGGTTCAAAACTACTGGCTCGGGCTTTCAATGAACTTCAAGACCGAGGGCCGTACGTTTTGAACCTTTCGAATGTATTCACACTGGAGGATTTCAATTAGTCCGGACAGACAGACATACCTAAGACGGGAAAACGTTCTTTTCATACTTTTTCATTTTGTTGATACTTACTCACAACATCCTCTAGCGTTGCATTCTTGTTTTTCTCACAGACGATGAAAGAGGAAAAAAAATTCACCATCACTACACCACCATTGCCAAGCTACAAGAAAAGAAGGCAGGTACATGTAATAATAGTGTATGATATTGCTTACCATCCTCTTAAGTACTTGGTCAGGTACATGTAATAATAGTGTATGATATTGCTTACCATCCTCTTAAGTACTTGGTCAGGTACATGTAATAATAGTGTATGATATTGCTTACCATTCTCTTAAGTACTTGGTCAGGTACATGTAATAATAGTGTATGATATTGCTTACCATCCTCTTAAGTACTTGGTCAGGTACATGTAATAATAGTGTATGATATTGCTTACCATTCTCTTAAGTACTTGGTCAGGTACATGTAATAATAGTGTATGATATTGCTTACCATCCTCTTAAGTACTTGGTCAGGTACATGTAATAATAGTGTATGATATTGCTTACCATTCTCTTAAGTACTTGGTCAGGTACATGTAATAATAGTGTATGATATTGCTTACCATCCTCTTAAGTACTTGGTACTTGTCAGGTACATGTAATAATAGTGTATGATATTGCTTACCATTCTCTTAAGTACTTGGTCAGGTACATGTAATAATAGTGTATGATATTGCTTACCATTCTCTTAAGTACTTGGTCAGGTACATGTAATAATAGTGTATGATATTGCTTACCATTCTCTTAAGTACTTGGTCAGGTACATGTAATAATAGTGTATGATATTGCTTACCATTCTCTTAAGTACTTGGTCAGGTACATGTAATAATAGTGTATGATATTGCTTACCATTCTCTTAAGTACTTGGTCAGGTACATGTAATAATAGTGTATGATATTGCTTACCATTCTCTTAAGTACTTGGTCAAGTACATGTAATAATAGTGTATGATATTGCTTACCATTCTCTTAAGTACTTGGTCAGGAACATTTCGTGAGTTGTTACAGAGAGCGTATGCAGAGGAATGGCTGAAAATCACTATGGAAACGCATTTAAAAGATTAAGTACAGGGTTGATGTGGACATCACGTGCACAACGCACTACAATCACGTGCACAACGCACTACAATCACGTGCACAATCCACTACAATCACGTGCACTACCCACTATAATCACGTGCACAACGCACTACAATCACGTGCACAACGCACTACAATCACGTGCACAACCCACTACAATCACGTGCACAACGCACTACAATCACGTGCACAACCCACTATAATCACGTGCACAACCCACTATAATCACGTGCACAACCCACTACAATTACGTGCACAACGCACTACAATCACGTGCACAACCCACTATAATCACGTGCACAACCCACTACAATCACGTGCACAACCCACTACAATCACGTGCACAACGCACTACAATCACGTGTACAACTCACTGCAATCACGTGCACAACCCACTATAATCACGTGCACAACCCACTACAATCACGTGCACAACGCACTACAATCACGTGCACAACCCACTGCAATCACGTGCACAACCCACTACAATCAGTGCACAACCCACTACAATCACGTGCACAACCAACTACAATCACGTGCACAACCCACTATAATCACGTGCACAACCCACTATAATCACGTGCACAACCCACTACAATCACGTGCACAACCAACTACAATCACGTGCACAACCCACTATAATCACGTGCACAACCCACTATAATCACGTGCACAACCCACTACAATTACGTGCTCTTCACAGGGTACCCTGTCTCTGTTGCCTTAGTAATGGCCGACGTACAGTTACTGGTATCTTAGTAACGCCTAGTGTGTACTACGAAGATTACGTGCTTAATCAACGTTATATGTGTACTACGACTAGGTTACTATACCTACCTGGTGCCTTAACAACGTCTAATGCATCATTCATGGTTTTGGGTGACACATGTGACAGATCTACCAGCATGCCTATGCGATTCATTTCTTTCACCATAATCTGCAGTAAGTGAAAAATAACACTAAATCCCGCAATGGAAAAATGTGAAACGAGGCAGCGTGCTCTATCGAGGTTATAGAACCACGCGGGAAATGGAAGAAGAGGACAGAAGCTGCCGGGCCTGACGCAAGCATAAGCGCAAGTACAAGAGGCCTTATGTCACTGTAAAAATGGGCCTGACGCAAGCATAAGCACAAGTACAAGAGGCCTTATATGTCACTGTAAAAACGGGCCTGACGCAAGCATAAGCACAAGTACAAGAGGCCATATGTCACTGTGAAAACGGGCCTGACACAAGCATAAGCGCAAGCACAAGAGGGCTTATGTCACTGTAAAAACGGGCCTGACACAAGCATAAGCACAAGTACAAGAGGCCTTATGTCACTGTAAAAACGGGCCTGACGCAAGCATAAGCGTAAGTACAAGAGGCCTTATGTCACTGTGAAAACGAGCCTGACGCAAGCATAAGCGCAAGTACAAGAGGCCTTATGTCACTGTGAAAACGGGCCTGACACAAGCATAAGCGCAAGTACAAGAGGCCTTATGTCACTGTGAAAACGAGCCTGATGCAAGCATAAGCGCAGGTACAAGAGGCCTTATGTCACTGTGAAAACGGACCTGACACAAGCATAAGCACAAGTACAAGAGGCCTTATGTCACTGTGAAAACGAGCCTGATGCAAGCATAAGCGCAGGTACAAGAGGCCTTATGTCACTGTAAAAACGGGCCTGACACAAGCATAAGCACAAGTACAAGAGGCCTTATGTCACTGTGAAAACGAGCCTGATGCAAGCATAAGCGCAGGTACAAGAGGCCTTATGTCACTGTAAAAACGGGCCTGACGCAAGCATAAGCACAAGTACAAGAGGCCATATGTCACTGTAAAAACGGGCCTGACGCAAGAATAAGCGCAAGTACAAGAGGCCTTATGTCACTGTAAAAACAGGCCTGACGCAAGCATAAGCGCAAGCACAAGAGGCTAGAGTCAAAATGTTTCGATTCTTGTTCTTGCGCCTCTACTTTCTGTATTCACACGACACAAGTTTCTTATTGCTTGTGGCTCGTAGTGAAAACCAAGGCTTTCCAATCATAATCTCTACCTTTCCAAAGTCGTCAAGTCCATCGTGAAGGATCTTGGGTTGAGGACTACATGAACTTGCCCTGAAACAAACATCAATCAATGTAAGTAGACCAGTCATCTCCATGGAAACCATAATTCTTTACATCGTCGCTATGGTTACGAGAATGGTTTACTCAACCTTAAATTCATCCCACTTTACCATGGCGTATGACAACTGTGAGTCAGAGTCATGTATCGAACTCCAAGTTTGTAGAACATGCGCAGTGTACCCAGGCTTGAGTCGATGCCATGTCCACTTTCCAGGCCAATCAGAGAGCCAATCTTCCCCGCAGCAAAGGCGTCGCGGATTCCTTTCGCTGACGTCACATACTGAAATGTCTCGGGAAACTTCTGTATGAATCGCTTGATGACTGACACTTGTTCTAGGCTGAGTCGCACTGCGTTCTTGAACTGCGTGCTACAAAAAATGTATAGCGAGCCTCTAGTTTTTACGCGACCCAAAACTGCGGAAAGAAATAGGATACGTTGAGGGGGGAAACGAGAATGAAATGAAGTGAGAGGAAGGGAAGTGGGAAAGAAATGGAATAGAGAGAACTGAAAGAAAAGCGAGGTCACTCGTTGTCTCAGTCATCGTTGGTTCGTCGTCTTCATGGTGTCGGTGGAAACTAACATATCACCAAATATGGAATTTAGTTACCATATAAGGAAGCAGTGACCGAATCATACCTGGGCTCCCACGTGACCTTTCCTGAGACGCGGAATGTCTGTGTGCAGACCTGGCATGTTTTTGTCTAGTGTAAAGTTCTCTAATCTGTTGTTGAACTTGTTACGGATATGATAAGGAAGATCATTGTGGCTAAAACAAGACAACAAAAAAATTGTGACGTCACGGCCTTTATATGGGGGGGGGGGGGGGGGGGGGCAGAATTGTATAATAGTTGCTCCTGTTGTCTAATAATAATCTGATCATGCTCTTGTGCAGAAGTATCCATATTTTAACAAATGTTGAAACAAATTATCGACACCTCCGCAAGATGGGCTGGAATCAACTTACGAAAGAATCCTGCAGAGAGATTATACCAATAACACGCTAATAGTATATAGAGCCTCTAGTTTTACCATGGTGCTTTGCTCCTTCATAATAGTATATAGAGCCTCTAGTTTTACCATGGTGCTTTGCTCCTTCATATCCTTCAAAGTCGTTGAATTCTTGAAGAAGAACTGATTCCGGGTATCATTATGATACTCTATCGGGCTTAGCCTCTATAATGTTTATTATTTATTATATATCTTGATTGAAATCACTAACCTGCCTAGATAACAAAAAATGCGCTCGCGGCTACATGCTGAATTTTCTTTGAATCTCCGCTTTTGTTTTCGCCCAATTGCGCATTCATCTCATTATTAACATGTTATTTTCCTCATCCTCTAATCAGCATCTAAAAGCGAATTACGTGAAAACGTTCTTTGATTGCATGCCGGTTGTTTATCTATTCTGAAACGCTATTTGCACATGACTGAGCGCAGTGAGCGGGCAATGACATTTGACTTTTTAAAAGCATTCCATTCCACGGTCTTGCAAAAGTTATTACAGGCTTTTTAATTTAATGAACTCGACCTCATTGACTTGGCGTTGAATAATCGAGCCCGACGTTCTTAATCCGACCTCATTGACTTGCGTCGGCGTTTATTTCTGAGGGTATTTTTGTTAAATATATTTGGCAGCTTCGTTTTTAGTCATAATCAGGTACAATAATTAGCGAGGGGACACGTGGGGGTTGCAATCAAACAAAGCCATTTATATGAACAATTTTATTTTACTCCTCGGATTGCCATCTTCTCCTGTTTAATATTGTCTAATCTACCGATTGAGTTGTTGCGTGACTTCACCTATATTTGCATAGCAATAGATCCTAGTTAATACTCCTTCAACACGACTCCTAATTGTGATTGAATTCTGTTATTGATGGTAATTGAAATTCAACTCCAACTCCAACTACTCCAGCTCAGCGAATCCCAGCTGCTATAAACTCGAACTAATTTTTGTTTCGGGTGTATTGCTTGGGCTGCCTGTGATATCTAGCATTAAAACGTTTATTTACTAACTCTGAAACGCTATTTCCACAACATTGATATGAATTAATAATTTGACTTTGAACCTTCTGCTCACAGCTTGCCAAAGTTATCATATTGCTAGTGTACCCGGGAAGTGTATATTAGCCCCTTCGCGTTTTAAAATAATATTCTTATAAGTTAATGAAAACTACACAGTCAATAATTGCAAGAACCCGCAAATAGCTGTACTGATAGCTCCCCGGGAATTAAAAGACATTTATCGACAGTGCATACCTACCCGTCTACTAAAGGCGTAGTCTTTAATATTTCAACTGCCCGCGCTCTGTAGTCGTTGTCTCTTCGTTCCCGCGAATTTGGCAAGGCAGTAGTCACTGTAGCCAAAGCGAAGGCTAGAAGAACTACGCTGTTACAGTGCATGGTGAGTGTTCTTCGTCCCTTGTACCTCTGGACGCCAAGCCTCTGATATTTGCCGTGGAGTTATGAGTGCGTGTATAAGGATCCGCGTGTAAGAACTGGAGGAGGCTGTTACGTGCAAGCTGGACCGTGGCTGAACAATTTACTAGCCACCCTCCCCCTCAGTCATAATAAACATGAATGGAATGGTCGTTGTCGTGTGCAGTTTACTAGCCACCCTCCCCCTCTCAGTCATAATAAACATGAATGGAATGGTCGTTGTCGTGCAGTTTACTAGCCGCCCTCCCCCTCTCAGTCATAATAAACATGAATGGAATGGTCGTTGTTGTACATATTATGTAGTCCAAGCAGAACTATGGAACTGATAAATCTATCTGCCTTCTACCAATTACCTACTTTCTGACGGCGAACACTTCATATTTTGTCGACGACATATTCCTCCCCACCCCTAGAAGGGACATAGAACGGCTAGTACACTGCCCCCCTTCCTAGCCCCTTGACTGCACCTGGGCTCTACTACGCTTGATCAGTGTATGCCGTGGCTATAACCCGCACCTTCACTAGTTACACTACAAACGAAGGCAGTACAAGGCAGTGTATACCATCATGAATCGCAAGGGATGGATAATCTGTGGTGTTGCGGCAGTAGTACTCGTAATAGTCATAGCGGTTTCATGTGCGCTGTTGATTGGCAAGAACGATGAGTCTGCACCTAAGACGCTCAGAGAACGCGCGATGGCCGCACTGGACGATGTGCCGCTCGTCGATGGGTGAGTTCATGGTTTCACTGAAAGTGATGGAATGCAACGAGTTTTTAGAATATTATTATTTTATTAATACTATCGCCGGAGTATTTACTTGGACAAATGTATTAAATTTTTTCAACACTGATTCTTTATTTCCTTGTAAACAGGATACTCTCGTTATGTATCAGTGGTTTCTAAAGTTCAGCATCTTATCTGGAAAACTCAATACTTCCATTTATAATAATATTTGGATCTCTGGGGAATGTTGACATCCGGATGTGGCCGGGCCACTTTAAAAGTTTTGTCCACATTTTATTCAATCTTAGAAACCGGCCCATTAGAGTAATTTTGATTTTAATTAAGTATGTGTTACGTTACGCACTAATCTAATTTACATAGCGGATTAACGGCGTTGTCACGTTTCTTTAGCTGATGTGCATTCTGTCAAATTTTTGGTCTCCCTCGCAGCAGTGTTTAGTGTCGTCACGCAACGTTCTCTCCTCGCTTATTTTGAATTATTAGTGGAGCTGATGCCGAAATTGTGTCTCCAGACAACAACAGCCGTAGGGGATTTCGTCAGCGTTGCGTGACGAAAGAGACTACTTTTAATACTACAGTGAACTCTCTCTATAAAGACGGACACCCTCGGGACCACCACCAACTGTCCGTCTTAGAGAGGTGTCCGTCTTATGGAGAGTTATGCAATTTGACACCATTAACTAAAGCAATATAGAGGTATAAGTCAAAGCTGACAGACAATTTTTAACAGTTAATGGGACAAGAACAATTTGCGTGCAATTCTATTAAAAATAGTTTACTGTATGACACGCTATACGTGAATGTTTTCTGTCATTACGGTATCAAACATCTGGCTAGTGTCCGTCTTACAGGGAGTTAATACTGTTGTTTGACCTATTATTAACCAAAATTAATTTAAAAAGTGTCCGTCTAATAGAAGGTTTAGATACAGTGAAAGAACGGGTTTTCGGCAGGGACCAGAAAATGGTGTCCGTTATAGAGTGGTATCCGTCTTATTGAGGTGTCCGTTAGGAGAGAGTTCACTGTATACCTGATACTATGGGCTCCTGACATGACAAAGAAGGCATCTTTTTTTTTTTCTTCTTTTTTTTTTTTTTAAAGAAGGCATCTTACATCATTCAAAATGGCGGCGACTGATCTGCCGGGACTTTAGAGGCAAATGCAGCGTCCAGATAAACTACAGCTGGGCTCGGTTGTTCGAAAGGCGATCAGTGCTAATAAGATTTAATCCTGCATGGATTAGCGCTAATCGCCTTTCGAACAACCGGGCCCAGGACGTTCGACCGTCACCTTCAAATTTCTGGACGTTTTAGAATACAGTGGAACCTCTATATAAAACGGCCACCTTTGGGACTTTGCAAAGTGGCAAATCTTAAGAAAACTATTGACGCTAATCCAGGATTAGCACTAATCACCTTTCGAACAACCGGTCCCAGAGCCTATAAAGGTCCCATACAAAGTCTTATATAGGCTTCAATAACAAGCCTCTCACCTATAGCTTGGGCTACCTGTGGCTTGACTGACAACAAAAATCGGGACCTTGAAAAGTAGCCGCTGAAGCGAATCTTACAGTGAAGACCTACGTTGGCGAGTGGTTTTGATGATTTAGTGGTCTTTCAACGACTGAACATTGTCACAGCACGGAACGTCCTTGACCGAAAATGAGTCATTGACACCGACTCTTATTTTCCTTGCGTAAAACACGAAGGCATACATTCATTCGAGTATTACTCTCCATTACGATAAAGAGAAAATAAATTCCAGAGCGAATAATTTTTTGATTCAGTGATTTCTACCCATAATCCCGTTCGGTCTAGTCGCGTAGTCGTGAGGCGGGTCAGCGACAACGTTTTCTGAAATATACTAGACTAGTACTTCTCACGCGTCTCCCATTCTCGCCTCACGCCTCTCTCGTATTTTCGTCTCGCCTCGTTCTCGTGCGACCGAACTCTTCTCGGCGAAGTTTCGCGAAGACTGTAGTGGTTGTTTTGCAGTCTAGATAAAGTCTAGATATATACCAGCTATGAATGAGGTCAAAGTGAGATCTATTTTCTCTCCAGACATAACGACCTGCCATGGCAACTCAGAAAGAATTACATGAACCGATTGGCTAATATAACAATCGACACAGGAACCCCAGCATTCCACACGGACATCCCAAGGCTCAAGAAAGGCAAAGTAGGAGCCCAGGTATGTGTTTATCTCAGGACGAAATTCATTCTATTTTGTAAAGAATAGCAGGACTGCGCGCGTGTTTATTCAAGAAAAGTAATTGTCTAACTCACTGTCTCTCAGTGCATTTATTCACTTGAATATTTTTCACGCGCGCTCGTTTTATTGATTGGGCTCCCTGTGGCCGTGAGGTATCTACCACAGGAAACCCAAAGCGCGCGTGAATGACAACTAATTGAAGAGGGATATATTACGTTTTAACGAAAATATAATAATACTTTGTGGCGGGTCGGAGTATTAACTATTAACTTATTATTAGCTATTAACTTTTTTCCATTTTTTCATCTGAATTTTAAGTTTTGGGCGGCTTATGTCAGCTGCAGTAATCAATACAAAAACGCCGTCCGACTTTTCCTCGAACAAATCGACGTCATCCATCGACTCGTCGACAAGTATCCGAACGACTTCGTGTTCGTTACGACCGCGCAAGGTATTCTGGATGCTCACAAGGACAAGAAGATTGCGTCATTGATTGGCATCGAGGGGGGTCATGCCATCGACAGCAGTCTGGACACACTGCGCATGCTCTATGATTTGGGCGGTCGTTACATGACTCTCACGCATGGCTGTCATACTCCATGGTGAGTCACGTGATGTCATTTTGACTGGAACTCATTCTCACTCGATCAAAACTGAATCTGAATTTTAATTATAAGTTACGTCATCATATTGGTTGAGTATTCGTGTTTACTTGTTTAGGGCTGACTCGTGTTCGCCGAAGCAAGCAGAACACAATGGCTTGACAGACTTTGGCAAGGTATAATAGATAGATGAATAAAACTGTTTGCACTAAATAGTACTATTTATTTATTTTGTACTCTACTCTAATGTCATGTAACCTAGTCGCTTACAGGAGATCTTCGTTGGTGACTCGCCCAGCGAGGCCACCAGGGCGTAATTTAGTTTCAATTTCTATTTCTAGATTGTGATCAAAGAGATGAATCGTCTAGGAATGTTTGTGGATATTTCTCATGTCTCGTTCAATACCATGCGTGACGTGTTAGACGTGTCAACTGCGCCAGGTAAAGTGTAGAAATCACCGTCTTAATCGATTTTTGATTTTGAGTATAGAGTATTGAAATAGATTTTGTAATATTCTACCTTGAGTACCGACATACCGTTTCCGCCATATTGGAAAAGCCTTACCACAGGTATCCCGCCCAATAAAAATGCATGCGCAGAAGTGATGCGCACGAATGTTCTTTTATCATAAATTGCGTAGGATGTAAAACTGTCATTATAATTACTATCATCCGGCTACAACCATCATGATCGTCATCATCGTCAGTCCATCGTCATCGTCATCCTTGTCATCATCATGTTACCACCATCACTATATCATCAAACAAAGTGCATAATCATAATCACAATCATCAGCATCATAATTCTAACCATTCTAACCCCGGCTATCAATGATATCTGAGTCAATATTCAAAATAAATAAAATATTCATGACGTCATTGTTGTTAGTGATTTTCAGTCACTCGTCAGCCTTTGCTTTGTGCAACGTGACAAGAAACGTACCAGATGACGTACTTCAACGAATGGTAATACAAACAATACATTAAAATAGCACCGCACGGGGCGACCGCTGACCATTTGTCTGACAAGTGGTCAGCGGCCACCCCGTTTCTTCTAATTATGCTAATATTTTATCGTAAGCTGCTAGTGTCGTCCATTTATCTCGGGATTGTATTATCATTTCAATGGTTTCGCGCTGTGTAAACCGTCCGCCATTTTGGGAAAAAGAAGCGATGCATGATGGATTAGAGGTCAGAATGGCGCATTTATTGCATTGTATATTTGTTATATCGACCGCTTATTTTGATTTTACTTTCCCCTCAGCCTAAAAATGGCGGCGTTGTCATGGTGAATTTCTATAACTATTACGTCACCTGCTCGTCAAAGGCGACCCTCGGTGACGTTGCAGGTAAAGGAGGACCGCTGTACAATATGACCGCGAATCGGCCTGGTTACAGGTAACAGTTTCTCGTGCAGCTTATCTCACAGAAACAGAACAATAAACAAACGCGGCACTAGAAAAGGAAAACCATGGGTGTCTTTGCATTATTTTCCTGATCGTCCACCAAGTTTACACTTTTTTATCGCGAGACAAGATCTAGATGCACAAGAAATTGTTACGTGTAACACTTGACCTTAAATAACGAACGATCCTTGGCCGTTAGTAGTTCATGGAGAGATCACTTAGAAGATGTTTTGAAAGGTGACTCGGCAGTCTCGGCTTTCGAATTATTAAAGGTGGCTCGATGTGTTTTTTTAATTGATGTGTTGCACGTGACGTCATGGTGGCCATGCTGGTGCCTGAAAACAAAACATTCCTCATTAGCTTCTCTTGTTTGTACCACCAACATGGTTGCACGTGACATCATGGCGGCCATGTTGGTGCCTGATAACAAAGCATTCCTCATTAGCTTCTCTTGTTTGTACCACCAACATGGTTGCACGTGACGTCATGGTGGCCATGTTGGTGCCTGATAACAAAGCATTGCTCATTAGCTTCTCTTGTTTGTACCACCAACATGGTTGCACGTGACGTCATGGTGGCCATGTTGGTGCCTGACAACAAAGCATTGCTCATTAGCTTCTCTTGTTTGTACCACCAACATGGTTGCACGTGACGTCATGGCAGCTATGTTGGTACCCGATAACAAAGCATTCCTCATTAGCTTCTCTTGTTTGTACCACCAACATGGTTGCACGTGACGTCATGGTGGCCATGTTGGTGCCTGATAACAAAGCATTGCTCATTTGCTTCTCTTGTTTGTACCACCAACATGGTTGCACGTGACGTCATGGCAGCCATGTTGGTGCCTGATAACAAAGCATTGCTCATTAGCTTCTCTTGTTTGTACCACCAACATGGTTGCACGTGACGTCATGGTGGCCATGTTGGTGCCTGATAACAAAGCATTGCTCATTTGCTTCTCTTGTTTGTACCACCAACATGGTTGCACATGACGTCATGGCGGCCATGTTGGTGCCTGATAACAAAGCATTGCTCATTTGCTTCTCTTGTTTGTACCACCAACATGGTTGCACATGACGTCATGGCGGCCATGTTGGTGCCTGATAACAAAGCATTGCTCATTAGCTTCTCTTGTTTGTACCACCAACATGGTTGCACGTGACGTCATGGTGGCCATGTTGGTGCCTGATAACAAAGCATTGCTCATTTGCTTCTCTTGTTTGTACCACCAACATGGTTGCACATGACGTCATGGCGGCCATGTTGGTGCCTGATAACAAAGCATTGCTCATTAGCTTCTCTTGTTTGTACCACCAACATGGTTGCACATGACGTCATGGCGGCCATGTTGGTGCCTGATAACAAAGCATTGCTCATTAGCTTCTCTTGTTTGTACCACCAACATCGTCACCTCGCACGGATAATTTCATCAGTGTAAAATCTCAGGATTTCTTGATAACCACTGTTGCATGGATGTAATTATCTCAACTAATCTTTTAAAGATCATATCGATTACATCAAGAAAATGGCGGGAATTGACTACGTTGGACTTGGAGGCGACTACGACGGTGTACCAAGGTAAGTCACGAGGTCATGTTAGGGAAATGATTTGTGAAAGGAAACACTCATTACTACACTCATAAACAACTCATACGTCGTCTATAAAGGCTATAAAGGCTATAGCTATTGGTCTTAAATCCCCATAAAGAGATGATCGAGATTTTACCATTTTTGTCTGAATTTTCGAGACATTTCCGAGATGTCTCTCTCTCTCTCTTTATAACTAGTATGGCTTAGTTGGTTAATGCGCGGCCTTCTAAGCGAGAGGTCCTTGTTTCGACTTCCCTCTAATCCGTGTAACTCAGTGCAGCATTAACACCCGTAAGCACTGATGGAGGGAGGCCGGTATAGAGAATACCGTCCGCCCCCTGGGAGATCTGTTTCGACTAAAGAGCACGAGACGTTAATTAATACCTTTAACCACCTCCTGTGATATCCAATCAAATACTGCAATCGTCTACATGTACAGACAAAGATGGCGGATCGGTAATTTTTACCACAATTCCTTGCGTGCAGAAACCAGTTCACCTCGTAGGAACTTTACATTATATATACAGAGTTCTGAACACATCAAAATTCTCTAGTTTGAAGCAGTACCTCCTTTAAATTTATTTAGAGTCGTTTTCCGTATGAGTGGGAAACCTACGGTACGGAGTTACGGTCACGGTACGGAATCGAAGATATTCTATTTAACCAATCACAGCGCGCAATATCACTTTTTACAGAGCGTAATCTCGCAATCTGATTGGCTCTCAGCCGTTGTCAATAAGAGTACAGACACATAGAATGACGAATCGCTCGCGCACGGAGACAGGTTTTTCTTCGTGATCCCACTTGAGTTTTGAACATTTTATGACGTCAAGTGTGTGTCAATAAGAGTACAGACAACTCAAAACCATCTGCAATTTGTTAAGCTCAACCTAGCATGCGTTACAGGCACACAGCACCGTCATCGCACGAACCGTACCGTAATTACTTCGCACTCATACAAATACGACTCTATGTGTACGAGTCAGATAGTTTGTAGACGCGAGTACTACTGATTTAGGTTCGCAAAGGATTATGGTAAATTAAATGTACAGCCGCCATCTTTTTTTCTGTACAGAAGATTTTTATAGGAGGGGAGGTCCCCCACCCCTTCCCATTCCCTTCCCCTAGAGCCTGGCTACGCAGGCTATAAAACATCTCTTTGTAAGTCTTTCACTACTGAGTCTACGTACAACACAAATCTTTCGACTGATCAGTTTTCTACTCGTCACTCAGGGTACCGACAGGCCTTGAGGACGTCTCCAAGTACCCTGATCTCATAGAAGAATTGCTGAGGCGAGGTTACAGTGACGAAGATGTCAAGAAAGTGGCTGGCACGAACTTGATAAAGGCAATGAAGAAAATGGAACAGGTATTTCCTTATTTGGTAACGAACTTCCATATTTGGCTAATGTTTTGTCGCTTATCTAGATCTCCAGTCATCATAAAATCCCCATCGAAAGCGACCGATAAATCAATAAAAAATAGCGATTTTTTTTCATTTGGAAGCGAGTGGCGATCGATACTGTATGTTTTGTAAAGAAACGTTTGATCCCGTAATGCATTGCGTGCCTAGCAACCACAGGTGGCCATTTTTTTAAATGGCGGCTTAAATCAGTTCAAGTTATGAAACTTTCTGCTACCAGAGAAGCTCAAAGAACAACGAGGAAAACCAAAAATGTCTCCAAATGGAACGTTTGAAGGTCTTTTAGGCTCAGTAGCTCTACATATGTCCGGCATATTTGGTTACATGTATATTATTCTACTGTCTTTTACTACATAGGTTGCCAAGGAAACCCAATCACGTGATAAGCCCTACGACAACTTTATCAGAGTCAACAAGACTTGTAGACCTTTGTATAATGGTAAATATTCTTAATAAAATCAAGCTTCGTGTTGATTCTGCTTCGTTGGTGTTTTATTTGGGAATCTATAATGTCAGAGAAGGGTTAAATTTTAAAATGGCTATAACTCGCTCAATTCTCGTCCAAAACGCTTTAAATCTTCACAGGTAATAAAGGAATGATTGAAAAACATACAGACGATTTTATAGAGATTTTATTTTTAACTGTATTATCTTATTGATTTTATTGACATTATCCACATACATTCTCTTATAATAATGTACTGATACGCAGCTTGGGCTACCTGTGCACAGACATGCTGATCTGTCTGTCCGCTGATTTTAACAATTTAACTCAATTTAGGGACCGTTCATTATTTACGGGAGGGGAGGGGGTAGGGAGTTTCTGGGTGATAGCTTTTCAATTTAAAAATTAAAAAAAAAATTCCAGGCACCCCTGTCAAAAATTCAAATTTTAGGGTCCTGCCACTTCGAGTATGGATTTTACGAGAATTTTACAGATGGATCCAATAAAAATTCAGGATCCCCCAATTTCTCATATCCAGCATTATGTTCCGTTGCAATCAAAAACTAAACGAAGTTTACTAAACCTCAGCCAGCATGTTTCTCTTGATTTTGTTGAGCTTGGGTTTCCTGTGTTTGTGGACACAGGGAACCCACAAATCCATATCGCATTACTGCCAAGGATCAACATGGCGGACATCACCAAAACATCGATCAATACCTCAAGCGTTTGCAGTACTCAGGACCCGTTTTACCAAACCTTCAAACTCTCCAACAACTGCATCACCGTCACTAGCCTGCCTTCAGGCTCTCTTTGTGTGTTTTTTTTTTGGGGTGGGGTGGGAGGGGGGTGGTTGGGGAGGGCCCCTCTCTTCTCTCCCCAATCTCCCTTACTCTTCCCCTCCCCTCCCCAACCCCCCCCCCCCCCCCCCCCCAAAAAAACAAAAAAGAGAGCCTGAAGGCAGGCTACACCGCCAGGACATACATCGAGAACAAGAAAGTTGTAAAACGAGACGTGGAAGTTTTGCAAAACCAAGAAGATGTGTGGTTGACTTTGGAAAAGGAATTTGGTGTCACGAACAACCGCTGACCAAAACAGACATCTTATTAGACTCTTCCACAGTCCCCGCTCGGCCATTGCGAGAGAGTGCAACGGCCGAGCGGGGACTGTGGAAGAGTCTAACATCTTATTTACATAAAATGGCATCATAACCTCTATAAAATGCCGTCTGCTGTGTCTGTTTGAAATATTCTATAAACTGATTTTGCGTGTTGCTTTTGATTCTACATACATGTAGATGGGGCAAAGGTCATGTACGTATGACAAGAACTGTTTGCAAGTCTTGTTATATAAATACGCCTGTGGGCAGACGTTCCATCCCTTTCCTCCTCCTCCCTCATCTCGCGCCAAACTCCTCATCCCCTTCCCAAAGAAATCCGCCGTATGGAACGCCTGCGATGCAGGTTACATAGTCTCCTTTAGACCGCGGATGGACGACGGATAGATATATTTTTCGAAAATTATTTTTTTCTAAATTTTAAGACTTTACACTTATTTTTTTATTTTTTATTGAATTGACCCCAGGTTTACATTTTAATTATTAACAAGACGCTCAATGAGCGTATACTCGGGCTTATGATAAGGACAATGTCAGTTGCGTGAGGATAAAAGACCTGACAATGACTCATAGTTGCTTGACGAGGGAGAATATGTATATATGTGTGGAGTTCATTTGATTTGCTTTTGAGTTTGAGTTCATTTGATTACGTTTTGACTTAGAGTTCAATAGATGATTTGCTTTAATTTTGATGAGTTCAGTCGTGTAAAGGCCCAGTCGAAAACGCTGAACATCTTTTAGAGTTGGCCCACACGAATCGGCGTATGTGGTTTGTATGTGAGAGCGTATTTAAGAAGAACTGTGGATGGCTTGTCTTGAATACAACATAATTTACCTTTTGGCCAGATCAACTACTTCTTTCACTTCTAGTCGTCGAAGACGATGGCTTAGGTCTTAGTATCTGCTCTGATCAACAGGCTTTTTGGAAAACCCGAAATTTTCACGACTTTATATTAAAGCCTTTGATTTTCCATCGAATTTGCTATTTAATGCACTTTCAAATCGATTACATCAATTGTTCGGAATGGTTTTCTTAATTGTTCAAGGCAGAACAGCAAGAAGAAAGTACCAATAGCGAACTTCTTTCTTCTCGTTCTTGTGATGCTTTTCTGATATCATTTTAGTCAAAATCAGAGTGAAAATATTCGGCCTAAAAAAAAACAATACATCTGCTTGGAGCCGAAAGTTAGTTTTGTCGGACGTCCGCATTCAGAAAATAGATTTAGTGAAGTGAAGATTTCCCAGACCTTATACTGGAAGACTCCTTCTCTCTTCTTCATGGTGTGTTGATAGATTATAACTGTTTGAAAAAGAAACAAATACTAAGAGTGCGAATTGCGTACTGATGTTTGGTTGATGCTTAGGCCTTCGTCATCTCAACGGGGTACCCGTTTCTGGCGCCATCAATATGCAACAAGTGACCTCAAGTACGTTTGAAAAACGTATGATATACGTCTTCGAACAATCGAAGATCTTTATCGATACTCATCGATACAAATAATCTTTCTCGTCATGCAACTATCATTGTCATATTAAATACCCGACTATACGCTCATTGAGCGTCTTCTTCTGTAACAGATCCCTGAAATCTAATGACGTTTTGATTTCGATTGTATTTTTGCCGTTCACTGACCTGTTTTGAGCGTGGAAATTCTGTTTTAAATAGCGCTACGCGGCGGTTCTATTTAAAAACAATGTCAGTTGCGTGAGGAGAGACCTGATGATGACTGACAGTTGCGTGACGAGGGAGACTATATGTCTGATGAAGGGCTATGTACGATCTCGATTTACGAACCGCATTGACCTTGCTCGCCTTCAATGCTTTGATGTAGTTTTGAAGTACGATTTTTACGATTCCTTTTCCTTCTGAATTTTTCAAACGTGGAATAAAATAAACATCGATCATGAGTTACTGAAAACAAGAAAGATTAGAAAGCACAAACCAATCAGGGAAAGCACCGGAGGTCAAGGGGCCAAAATATAAATCTTTTCTCGTCTAGTGAAGTATATACTGTAAAGTTCGCAGTACTGAAATTGCAAGGAAAGCATGTTCTATCGAGCTTGAGTCACGCAACAACGAGCAACCAAAAACTGTTTCATTGTACATATACAATACTTTATGATCATTCTAAACCATAGTGTTTTATCTTTATAATCTATCTCTGAAACATTGCAACACGTACAATCGTATTCTGCACGGTTTTCGCTGAATAAACAGATTAGATCACTGTTATCTTTATAATCTATCTCTGAAACATTGCAACACGTACAATCTACATGTGTACGTATTCTGCACGGTTCTCGCTCAATAAGCACATTACATCACTACCTTGCCTACATGTTTGATGCATTAGTCTACGGCGCGCGGGCTCTTGCTCGATCGAGCTTTATTGCCATTGACAATATTTCATTGACAATGGATATATGGTCGAGAGCAAATTAAAATTAGCAACAAAAGGCCTACTCTGGGGTCCAATGTCGCCTAATAACAAACATGACATAGCGAGGTCATGATAGTTTTTGAGTTCATTTCATTTGATTTTCAGTTCATTTTTTGATGAGTTCGAGTTCGTGGAATGAAGTCGTAGAAAGCCCTTTCGAAAACGCTCGAGGAAGATTTAGAGTATGCGTATCTGGTATGTAGTAAGCGTATGCGTTTCGATGGCTTGCTTTTCAGTCTCGACTGCCTCGACTGTTTGCATGACTTCTGTACATATAGCTTTCCGTATTAGATGTAGTTACATCACTGGTCGTGAGTTCAATTATAAATACTCAAGGACATAACTGTACACGTACTATTACAATTAGCAACAAAAGGCCTACTCTGGGGTACAATGTCGCCTAATAACAAACATGACATAGCGAACTAGAATCCTGACCTTTCGATAGCTTCAAGATTTACAGCTGCTTTCAAAACTAAGATTCAAATCTACTTGAGTCCTGTGTGTCGTTTGTCTTCCCTTATCTGCTTCAGGAGTAATCTTAAAACTCGATACGATCAAATACTTCGCATTCTATGACCATGAAAAAAATAAAAAGAATTTGTATTTTATAACTCGGGCTTCCTTCGGAAGGGCCCGAGTAAAAAGTCCTTTTATAAATACCTCACTAAAACATTTCCTGAATTTTTTTAACATTTTCCCATTTTACCGATGATCAAATATATAGAGAGGTTATTTACCGACTTAGGTCGGTCCGTACAGGGAAAAACTGTGCCCTCAGTCTTGAAAGTGCTGACCGAGGCCGAAGGCCTAAGGTCTTGAAAGTGCTGACCGAGGCCGAAGGCCCGAGGTCAGCACTTTCAAGACTGAGGGCACAGTTTTTCCCTGTACGGACCGCGGATCTAAGTCGGTAAATTTCATTTTTTTTCTAACAAGACGCACATTGAGCGTTCACTCGTGCCCTGGTGCAATTGCGTTCTGAAATGAAGTTCATAATGAAAGACGCACTATGGGCCTACGACACCACACAACCTTCCTTCGACAATGTTTGCGAAGAAAGAGGTCGTCGTGTTGAGATGCGTGTCGATAAGTCTAGTGGTCTCGTTCCTAGTCCGACTCGATTGCATATTAGGAACTGGCACCAACATAAACAAGAGCGAACTATTTGACCCGTTTGAGCACAGGCAGCCCAACCATTGCTTTTGAGGCTACTAAATAATGAAATAAAATGATATTTGCGTCTTTTTATGGGTTTCCTGTGGTAGAGCGCGTATTATGTTGGGTTCCCTGTGCATAGAAATGTATGATGTTGGGATCCTTGTGCGCATCCCGCAGTACATGTGTATATTGAAACAAGGTATGAAACTCGGTCACGTGACAAATACGTTTTTACTCCTATTTTTTGTCAGTGTGACGTAAAAATTCAATTTTTCTTCGAATAACTAAACTTTACCGTATTCTCTAAGCACTTTATAGTTCAGCCGTCTAACTTCACCGTATCTGAGAAACTTTAATTTTGACATTTTGCGCCTCATGGACCGATGTGCGGTGCAGTTCGATGGTGCACTTTTCCGTGAAACAGTCTTCGAGAGGACATCGGCAAGCGCTCGGCAAATCTGAACTGTGCTCTTTTTGGCAAGTTTTCGCTAAGTTTTAGTATTTATATTTTCACTAAACATAAGTCAAAACATCTACAATATACTTTATTTGTTTTCTGTTTTGACTTTTATGAAGTATTTGTTTTGTGTTTTGATTTTTATCGATTAAAATGCTTTAAAATTGAGGCATTGTGTTTTATAAATGCTGAATAGTCTCAATATTTAGTACTACACAACACATTTTTGCTATCAGTGCTTTTATGAACAAAATGACAAACAAACGTATTTATTTCAACAATCAGTTAAAATAATTTTACTAGCTTTTTACATACTGTTATGCCGTTCTTTCTGTACAATTTATTCACTATATTGATCAGTAATCATATTAAGAGAATATATTTTACGAACGCGCGTATTGAGCGCCAAAAACCAATAGGTTGGAGAATACGTTTAGTGAAGGGGAAAATTAATAGGGGAGTCCATCTTCCCTAATTCCCTTAGATCCATCAGATTGTTAGCATGGCTATTTTTAGCAACAAGCTGTGATTTGTTGGAGGTAAATGACGTCACTTGCAGTAAACATGGCGGACATCTCCTTCGTCGATGCTGAACATTTTATACCACAGCTACGTACATGTAGTTATTAATAAATTAAATTCATAAATCGTTTATTATATGGCTATTTTTTGCTTTTAAAATGTGGTTTTTGATTTTGTAAGCGGCCGCGCGGTTTCCCGCCATTTATGTAAATAAGAAATCTGCTCAATCCGAGTGCAAACTCAAACAAGAAAGTCAAGAAAACCCGTTCAGTTAAAACCCATCCAATTTATATAACGATTACAAACCGTTCAAAGTTCGCTATTCTACGTGAAATCTCTTCATATAACACCGTAAGGGATTTATTTCTTTGAAATGAAGCTATAATAGATCTGATGAGCTTGATAAGTCGCTTGATAATTTCTTTGAGTGGATCGATTTTTTCTCTTGTAAAAACCCCAGCTCGCTATCTTTCTCGGCTTTTGATTTTTCTATATTTTTTCGCGGTTATTCGTGATTTCACGGTGTTGTTAGCAAGTTTTGCCTAGCGTAATCAGAAGTACCGGGTAGGGTTTCAATTTGTAATGGATTTCGTCCTCTAAATGACAGGAATTAGCCTCACAGCCTATTTTCATCTTTATTCTCTTGATTTTACACCTTTGTCAATATCGTACATCGCGATGAAAAAATTACCCGGTCTTCAGTAAACCGACCAATCGGAACGCGCGCACGGAACCAACCAATCACAGCTTGTTGCTAAAAACACGGGAACACGTATATTAAGAGATGGACTCCCCTAGTAATTTTCCCCTGGTTTTGTACAATGCTAAAACTACTCTAGCAAAGAGTTCAAGTTATTTGTGATGTTTTTTGATCGGTTAAAGTGAAATTAGAGTGTTAATCCAAAGTGAAAATTTGATTTGAAAAATAGTAAGCGGACAGCTCTACTTACGGACACCTTTTCAAATCCCCGTTTTACCTCCCAGTCAAACTCTGTATTTACATATTCCCGTAAGCGGACACTCTCTCGTAAACGGACGCGGGCACTTTTGAAAATGAAAATTGGATTTTTCTTTTGTTTACGCTCTCTCGTAAACGGACACACCATATAATAATTGTCTTTCGGCATTGAAATTTGTGTTTAATTTGCAATAGCTATAGTTATGCTATACAGTATTTCTGGGGTTTTTTTTTTCGAGTTTTAACATTTGACATCAATAAAGAGTTTCGCTTTATATCTTCAGTTGCTATTTTTCTCTACCGAGTAAAACATAATTAACACCCGCTAATTAACTCTCCCATAAGCGGACATCCACCCTATTTGTCTTTGGTGTCTGCTTACGGGAATAGTTCTCGTAAGCGGACAGCTCTACTAACGGACACTTTTTTCAATTCCCAAGGGTGTCCGCTTACGAGAGAGCTGCCTGTATTTACTTTTATTGCTGATGATTTCCCCTGAATTACCTCAAATTTGAAACAAAAAGCAGGACAATGGCTTTGTACAACGCTAAAATAGCTTTAGGCAGACAATTTACTTTGTTTTTAATAGTTTGTGCTTAGTTAAAATAAAATTAGAGTGTTAATCCAAAGCGAAAATCGAAAGTCAAACTGTTCAAAAGTGCTAGTTTTTGAATAACAAACATCGAAGTTGGAAACGATAAGCTTATTTACGTTCTTACGAATAAAAATACGGTTAAAATTACTGTTATTGTTTCTCTCAGTTGGTAGCTAGTATTTGCTAAATGAGTTGTGCTATTTCAATGACAATAAGTTAAAGAAAAACTGTTAATATTTTAGGAAGCTTCATGAGTCCATCGCCATTCATGGCTCCTTCGTCTTCGATGTCGGCAATGAATTTGAGTTCGTCGATATTTTTGCTTCAAGTTCAGACTGATTTCATGCTGTGTTCCCTTGTGTTTTAAGAAGAACTAAAAAGAAAGTACAAAAATACGTCAAACACTTTCTAGATGAGACAGCCGGTCAAAATGTCTGCCTCGAACCCAGTCGCTTCTTCGGAGGGGAAGGGGAAGGGGAAGGGGAGGGAGACGAGAAAGCGAAAAGAACTGGGGAACAAAGCACCATGGGAAGGGATTAGAGGGGATCGCAAAGGAGCAAGGGAAGGACGAACTGAGGAAGGGAAGCGCCTGGCAGATCCACAGGTAGCCCAAGCTATTAATGAGAGGCTTGTATCGAGCTATATATAAGAGTTTGTATGGGACCTTAGGCTCTGGTCGATAATTCCGTAAATAATAGGGCAAATAAACTCTAACCTTCCAGTAGTGTTGTTTGTGTCCTTATTGATCTCTGGTAGCGATTTCGTCGATATCTGTGTCGAAGTTGTCGATTTCTGAAAAATCGCACTAAACGATGAATTTAAGGCCTAAAATGAGCTAAATATGGAAGAAGGTGGCAAAGAAAACGTCTATGACCTGAATTCCTCGCTTCGTGAACATTCAGTATTAATAGAAACATGGCGGGTTGTAGGCGTTTTGGCAGTGTAAGTTCACCGTTGATTTTATAGAAGAAATCATCGCTTGATGGATGCAATAATAGATGTTTGACAACACCGATACTTTGACTTTATTATTCTAGCCTTTTGGCGGTTATGCAACTGCTAGTTCTAGAGAATTTATATAGCGTATGTGTTTTTAATAGAGTCAAACGCGTGTAATTTGACGACGGTTAATTCTTCGGTAGGACGATTTTCTCTTAAATTTTGCATCGAATGAAGCGTTTGAAGACTGTACAGTATTCAGGTTTCAGTGTATATAAACGCTGCCCATTCCATGCCTCTCTTTTACCGAGATGAAATTTGTGTTTTGTAGGGCCGAAGTGACGCACAGAGCCGTGTCTTGACACCAGACGGCGTCAGTTTTTTTCAAATTTGAGCTTTGAGCAGAAATAAAGTTTAGAGACTATAGTTTAAAGAATATGTGGGATTTCCCTTGTCATTCTAGTTGAGTTGTTATTTTTAGGCTATTTATTTGAGCTGAAACTGTATTTGATTACATACTGTGATGTAGTCACGGTAGTTTGACCTTGCGGGGTCATGTTCAGTTGCTCGTCTGTCGTTGCGAACGTTATAGTTTACATGGAAGTTTTTATAGCTTTTTCGAATACCAGCTTTCAAAGAAAAGCTAATAAAACAAGAGTTCACCACAGTCGAGTTTGTGGACCGCTTCATGAACTGATCTATCGCTTTTGAGTGAATTACAATTTTGAATATTTTTTGCATAAATTTAAGTCGGCCATGTTGGATTCATTATCTGCCAGGCGCTTCCCGTCTTTCTCCCTTCCCGTGCTCCTTTGCGCGTTTCGCTTTCTCGTTCCCCTTCCCCCTCCCCCTTCCCTTCCCCCCCCCCTCCCCTTCCCCCTTCCCCCTCCCCTTCCCTTCCCCTCCCCTTCCCTTCCCCCTCCCCTTCCCTTCCCCCTCCCCTTCCCTTCCCCCTCCCCTTCCCTTCCCCCTCCCCTTCCCTTCCCCTCCGAAGAAGCGACTGGGTACGAGGCAGATAGATCCCTAAAATCTAAGGACGTTTTGATTTCGATCGATTGTATTTTTGCCGTTCACTGACCTGTTTTGAGCGTGGAAATTCTGTTTTAAATAGCGCTACGCGGCGGTTCTAAAATTAGGTCGCGTAAGAGATGTATGACTCACACAAGGATCACACAACTGTAATCGTACTGAATTTTTCAAACGTGGAATAAAATAAACATCCATCGTGAGTTACTGAAAACTGAACTCGACTGGTTCGATTGTTTGCATGACTTCTGTACATATAGCTTTCTGTCAATATAGATGTTGTTACATCGCTGGTCGTGAGTTTAATTATAACTAGAATCCTGACCTTTAATAGCTTGAAGATCTACAGCTGCTTTCAAAACTAAGATTCAAATCTACTTGAGTTCTGTGTGTCGTTTGTTTTTTTCTTATCTGCTGAGTAATCTTGAAACTCGATACGATTAAATACGTCGCATACTTTCTTCATTCTTTGACCAAACAAAACTACTACTACTAAAACCGAAAAGTCCATTTTATAACTCGGGCTTCCTTCGGAAGGGCCCGAGTAATAAATGATTTGCTGAGGATTATTTTAAAGCAGCCTTTCTGCCCTAGTATAGGCAAGTACTTTTATTAGAGAACAGTTAAGAGCAAATACTACGTAAAAACCATGACAAAAATACTTTTTAACTTACATGTAAACTTTTCAACAAAACTTTCGTGTGTCGGCACAGCATGCAATTCTCCGCCATTCAAAGTGAAAAAGACTACTTTAAACCCGTCCAATTTCTTCTAATGTTAGTTAAAGTTGACATGAATTGTGGACTTCTAAACTTACCATGGTTAAAGAATAGAATCCAAACGTTTACACCGAAAAAATCAGCCTTTGTTTACACGGAACTTCTCTTCCACGCCCCGCCATTAGCGACAAAATAACGACTTCACCCTGGGTACCCCCCACGGGCCTGTAGCGTACGATGACTTCGGCTCTTCGGCTCACGGAAAAGTGCACCATCGAACTGCACAGGGAACCCAACCTTATGTATTGCGCGCGCGCGCTCTCTACCACAGGAAAAACGACGCAAACATATTTTTATTAGCTCAAAAGCAATGGTTGGGCTGCCTGTGGTTTGAGCATAGAATTACTTCATTACGTGTATAGTGCTATTGAAGCCTTTGTAAGCTTAAATATATTTAAATATGTTAAATATATTTAACAAAAACAAACGATGGGCGTTATCAGAACCATCTCACCTATGCAACCTCAAGACGTACCGAGTACGTACTGATTCGAGATCTTTATCTTTATCTTTATGATCACCGACAAATAGTCCATCCCTCGTCACGCAACTGTCATTGTCATTGTCATAACGATTGGTACGGGCCGGGCTTCATGTGGATCAATATTCAGTATTCCGAGCTATAGACTAGCCTGCGGAGGAGGCTAACTTTCGGAACTTTACGGTATATCAGTAAAAACGTTAATTGCCCGACTTCACGCTACTAGAGCGTCTTGTTTCAATCTAAATTTAGACGAGAAAAGACTTAGATTTTTGCCCCTTGACCTCCGATGCTTCCCCTGATTGGTTTGTGCATAGTTAGTAGAGGGGACTGGTTGGGAAACCTTTTGTTATGTTTTTGTTCGTTTTTTTCAACCGTGACTGTGCACAAATCTTTTGTTTTGTCATTGTTTTGCCTTAATTTGCTATGGTTGAGCAACTGAACCCAAACGTTTCTTTTGGCTGGCGTTGTGCGATATATTCCAATTCAAAATTAAATATATTACAATATTTAAACAAATAATCCAATAGAGAACATTTGGGTTCAGTCGTTTAACCATTTTCTAATGAATTTGAACAAACATTGTGCACGGTCAGGACCCGTTCAACATCATAATGACATTAGGACTAGAACAAAGAAATATAACAAAAGGCTTCCTAACCATTCCCTCTACTAACTATGGTTTGTGCTTTGTAATCTTTCTTGTGGCCAGACTTGTTGTCTCCTTCCGGCCATAGCTCGACGGTGACGAACAACAACAACAAAAATACGGTCTCGAAACCTAGACTCGTGCGCCGGTGTCACGGGGATTTCGCCCTCCCCAAAAATTGTCCTCCCGGGGCGAATTCTCCGGATATTTCGCCCCCCTCCTTCGCCCCCCTTCGTAGATATCGCCCCCCCTCCCTTTGGTACCTATATAGGTATATATTTTCATCAAAAGTATTTCTTGGAAAATGGTCACAGGAATCGATAATTTGGTAGCAATTGTTTCCTATAGATAATGGTATTTAGAGTAATGAAAATTATTGCATTCCTAATGTAGCTATTATAAAAGGTTGATGTGAATAAAGACAACAAACCATCCTCTACTTTATTTCAACATTATCCACAACACAGCTATAGCTTAATATTACAACCAGAATGGTTCAGCTGCCTCAATAAAGTGACGTACTTTATATCTTCTTTGTAAAGCCCCTTTGAGCGACAATGACCAAATATTTTGACACTTTTATATGTTCGTTCAAAATTCTGTCAGCGTGTGTCTAGACTGATTCACGATGATAAGTCGCTGTTTTCGCTCCTTTGCTGCAATGTGAGCGAAAATCAGAATCAACGATAGCGAACAGTGCCTTCAAATGTAGCCAGAAAATTTGACCTCGAATAGCCCTTTCATCATATGCAAGCTAACAGAAAATTCTTTTAGTCGGCTCAAGTCAGAATTTCAGTTTTTTAAATTTGATTTAATATTAATTCTGAGGCAGTTTGTTTTAATAAATAGCTGACAATGAAATGGCAGGTAAAAATAATATAAAGTCTTGCATGAGCTTAAAAAAACAGTTGATTTTTTCTACCGTAGAAAAAATCATTGTACACATTAAGCTCAAACTGAATTTAGTATTATTTTACCTGAAAACCACTCTACTCTTTGATAAGTAGGCTATTATAACTTAGTTCAGGATGTTATTATAATTTTGAATTCCTTAGCTTTCTTGGCTTTTCTACACGGCTATTTCATGTACATTTTTTGTTTCATCATAAATAAAATAAAATAAATAATTTCAGTTTTTAAAACGTTATATTTTTCATTTTTTCATTATTAATCAAAGTAACAAACTTGTCGTGAAAAGTAGAGAAATATACTAATTTTTCGTAAATGTGTTGTTTGAATTGGGATGGGAGGCCAGAAACGATTTGAAGCACCGCCAACTGAAAGAATACGCACCACGAGTACGGAATACAGAGTTTTCAGCGTATATATCATTATGAACAATCTGGACTTCAGTTATCACTCATTTTTGACATTTCTTTAGGGTCTGAAATGCGAGCTATACTAAATCCGCTTGAGAGCGTATCACGCCCCAGAACTCGTACTAGTAGGTAATTTATCCAGCGGGTTGTTTCGGCCGGTGACTTCGGAGCACGGACAAAAACCGCTGGATCCTCGAGCATGGTCTACGTGTGGCGATCTCAAGTTTGAAGATCTTCTCGTCTTTGACTACACATTGAACACTCAGTGACGAGTAAAGAGTGCAAGAGTTCCCTCGAGAAATTCCACATGAAGTGCAATAGCCATCTTCTTCGAATGGAAGGGGTGGCGATCTCAAATTTGAAGAAAACTCTACATGAATTGTCGAAGGCGTCCTCGCTAAGTGTAAAATACAAAATGGCGTCTCGATAGCATGTGACCGGATAATAATAATAATAATAATAATAACTTTATTTCAAGAGGGTAAACACTTTACAGCTAAAGCTGATAAACTAGTGGCCCTCAATACTACGATATTGCACAACTTTGCAATTTTCTGACACCGAAGCAAAAAAATACGCGCTGTGTTTTTCAACTCGTGCGGCCAAATGCCTGGGCACGAGTAATACTTATGTATTTTTGGCAATTTTTGGCTCTTACAGCGAGAGAGTAGTTCAGCGTCTGGTTCCAAGGATTCACCAAAAATAGATATCGATCGAGACTATGCGTAGAAGAAATACTGAGTATACAGTACCTACAAACCGCCATTTGTCATATGCTTTTATTGTACCAGATATCACACAATGATCACCTAGCAAGGAAGGGAGATTAATTTCCCCTCCCCCTCCCCCTTGGGCCGTTGCGCAAGAATGGGGATAACGAGCTCTCCAACAAAGAGAATCATAGTTCATTTCCAATCCAACTTCAAGTTATATAATTACTTGCAAGCCCGACAAAATGCACGAGTTAGATGTTATTTGTCTTGCCGTTCGATATACAGATAACATCTTGCATTCCTCACATGATGAATCACGAGACTAAATTGCTTATCTCACGTGTCACTGGTTGTACACGTTTCTTTCTTTGTACAAACACGTGCAATGGGATTTTCTTGACCAAAGTTCGGGAAACTGCGTCTTCATTGGAAGATTTTGACGGCATTTCAAAAGAATATTAACCGAAACTCCTCGTTGCCTTTATTTTGTGCTATATAACAAATCACTTTAAAGGGGCACTGTCACGACACGCGCATGCGTGAATCTTGGCTTCAATCTTGAAATCGTTAACCAACGCTTTCAAGAGACCCGAGGAAAATTCAAATTCAGTGTGTTAATATATCGAGTTATATCATTGTAATCCTTGCACTCTAGAAGATGATACTTATTCAGTACTTAGATTGATTGTTGTTTCGTATTTGTAGGTAGTTATTTTTGGTTTGAAGTCCAATTTTATACGCTTTTTATTTAATCGGCGAGAGCGATGGCGATGGCTTCTCATGGCGGCCGCCGGGATGTAGTGGTTGACAACGAATGTATTCAGGCGACAGGTTTATAAGTTTTGGTGTACTGGGAAGATAGAATACGGTTATATACTACATTTACCTTGAGATATCTAATACGTTTACTCCTCCCAACAGCCACCAAGTATCTATTGTAACCCTTGAAGGAGAGCAATGGCTGGCTGAGTTCGCTATACTTCTCTTTAACAGCTCTGGAGTACCAAAGAAGGTAGGAAAGTATTCCGAACGACAACAACAATGTTTGACAACGCGTTCATTGACTTATTCACTCGAATTATTATGTTCTCAAAAAGAACTCAGTTGCATACATCATATCAATGTATTCCTTCGAGTTCATATGCATGTACTGAAGCTATTGCAAACAACTGTCACATTGTATGAGTTTTTATTTTCTGCGAGGTTTAATTTGGAAGTAGTGACACAACGCCGGGCAAAGAGAACTCAGTGGTTATACTTTTCACACGGGAATTATTTTGTGCAATTCTTTTTTCACTCTTTTGTACTCTTACAATTTAAGAAAACACGAGTACCTTATACAGTAGTGACATGTACATCTTCGTTAGTCTTTTTTGAAGCAAAGAAGTAATATGGACTTGGTTTTTAGCGATGTGAAATGTGAATAACTTCATCTGAGACCTGAGTTGTCACCTCGGATTGTCTGCTATTTAATGCCGTTCCTTCACCAGAAGTCGCTATAATAAGTACTTATTTCATGAAATATTTAGGTCACACGCTGTAAAGGTTGTATATTCTGAATAACTTGGAAGCACTCTGCGAAAACTTGATCGTAAAACACTTTCAAAACACATTGAAATTTACTAGCGCGATTCTCTTCGTAAACACAGACGAGTTCGTTGACCTCTGCATATCATTAAAATCTCTGAATATCATTAAAATTGACGCATGCGCGCGTCGTGACAGTGCCCCTTTAAAATGGCTCGGGAAACCAGTTAAAAAATTTAAAAAATGAAAACCTGGGGTCAATTCAATAAAAATACAAGTGTAGCTATCTATTGTTTTCGGTATAATACAAGTGTAGAAATCTTATTGAATTAAAAAGAATGAAAAGAATAAGAAAAAATAATAAGTTTCGAAAAATATATATAATATATATCCGCCGTCCGTATCCGTCGGATCCATCATCACTTTACAGCGTTGCACATGGGGCGCGCCTCTCAGCAGGGGTAGTCTCAAGCAAGTAGTCTCAAGTGATGAGCTAGGGACAACATGGCGGCAATCACCAAAACATCGTTCGTCGATCAATACCTCAAACGTTTGCAGTACTCAGGACCCGTTTTACCAAACCTTCAAACTCTCCAACTACTGCATCACCGTCACATGCTGATGATCCCATTTGAAAACCTCAGTAACATCCAGAATGAAGAATATGCCAACACCAAAGACGAACTGTTTGAGAAAATCATTCAGGGGCGAAGAGGAGGTGTTTGCTTTGAGCTGAACTCTCTTTTTGCCTTTCTTCTTCGTGACTTAGGATTTGATGTGACAATTGTTGGAGCTGCAGTTTACCTTGAGATATCTAATACGTTTACTCCTCCCAACAGCCACCAAGTATCTATTGTAACCCTTGAAGGAGAGCAATGGCTGGCTGATGTTGGTTTTGGAGATGGCTTCACGGTGCCACTGCGTTTAGTGGAAGATGAGATCCAAGATGGCGGAGGTGGTTTTCACAGATTGAAAAGAGTTTGTGACGAAGATAACGTGGAGCGGTTGGCATTGGAATCACAAGGCAATAACGAAGTGCAAATTTATTTCGGAGCGGAACAGTTGATTAAAAACGACTGTTCTGAATGGTTATGCAAATACAAGTTCACTACCAAGCCATGTTCTTTGTCTGATTTCAGCGACAGCAAAACATGGATTCTAGCGAATCCAGACTCCCCCTTGAATAAAGGGTTTGTTTGCTCTGCTCTTCGTCCCTGGGGTAGAATGACACTTACTGGTTCAGGTAAGCTCATCAGGACATACATCGAGAACAAGAAAGTTGTAAAACGAGACGTGGAAGTTTTGCAAAACCGAGAAGATGTGTGGTTGACTTTGGAAAAGGAATTTGGTGTCACGAACAACCGCTGACCAAAACAGACATCTTATTAGACTCTTCCACAGTCCCCGCTCGGTGTCACGAACAACAACGAATGAATTCTCCAAACTTGACGTCTTCAATCGCCCTCAAATCCCACGGGACCCTGAAGACCCACCTGTTGGATAGACAACTTTTAGATTAGTGTCAAAAGAGTCTTCTCAGTTTCGGCCCATAATGCTCTATAACGAGTCTAATACAGATTACCACTCTCGTAAGCGACCACCTCTCCTGAGCGACCAGTTTTCCAAAATACCGCCAAAAGTTTCCAAGTCAAATCACTATAGTTGAAAGCTCTCGTACGTAAGGCATGTTGTATACCATGGGCTGGACTGCCGGACTGGTCAGTCCATGTTTTGTCATTGATTGATTGATTGATGAAGACCACAGCACACTGTCCTTTGCATGTTTATACCTTTGGTAACGTAATATATCATGTATATGGTGATGTTAGATCTTTCTTACATAGAAAATAAGTATTATGAAAGTATCAATATGGTATTTTTGTGAGTCCTGAGTAACATAGGTTTGATTGGAGATAGAGATGGAAGTCAAACTGATACTTTGGATCGAGAACATTGACCGCGGTCTTTGACTTCCGGTAAAGTCGGAAACATGAAGCTATTATGCATTGCTCTTTGGAAATGATACGTTGTTCCTATATCAACAGTCAGACAAAGTTCCTACGTTTATTTTGGGTATGGGGGTGCCGCTGAGGGTTTGAAAACCTGACCCTGTTTAGGACAAAAAATATATAAAATACATACCCTGTCTAGGACAACACCCTCTATTTTAGGACCCTGTTTTAGGACGAAGGACAATTTATATTGACTGATGACCTGCTAAAGACCGGCAAATCTCGGATCTCAGATATATGACTAAATACCGGATAAAACCATATTTAACGACGACAATCGTGCATTACCATTCCCTGTTTAGGACAGACTCACATAACATTATACATTATATACCCTGTTCAGGACAGAGAGGCCAAAAACCATACCATATGTCCAGCGGCACGTCCCCGTATAGCCCATATATGGGAGTACCCCCCCCCCCCCCCGGTTTTTTTTCTATGCCGGTAAGAAAGATCTATTACGTAACCAAAGGTAACAATGTGCTGTGGTCTTCATCAATCAATCAATGAAACAAACTCATGGACCGGTCAGTCCATGTTTTAAAATTAAACCTGGACTGACCGGTCAAGTCCAGTCAAGTCCATGTTATACAACATACCCTCTCGTAAGCGACCGCGACCACTTTTAGAGCTGAACGTTTGAAATCTTCTTTTGTTTTTAACCTCCCGTAAGCGACCACGTGACAAATTTCGTGGTCTCTCAAGAACAGTCAAACGGAACTACAGTACTGATATAAATCAAAGGACAGTTTCGGTATGAATGCTTCACATGCATGCACGATTTGACTTTTGCTTTCGTTGCAGACTTTGCGCATCTTCTTTATGAGATAATTAGTACCCTTTGTCTTAGTGAATTGTGAACTGTTTATTAAACATTACTTGGCAGCTAAAACTGAATTACGTAATTTACAATTGAATGAATTACCTCACGAGTGAATAAAAGTCTAGAAAAAAATAGGAAAATTCGCAAAGTATTCTGGTAGTTGTAGTCACATTACGTCATTATGCATAATTTCTTTTCATTCTTGCCCTTTGGACCATATTACCGCACGTGTTGTGGTGTGAACCAATCGGCGGGTTCATATCAAACTTATGTCCTGCATCATTGAACATTTGCTCCTGTTGGGACACAGTATCACGCGGACAACGTTTTTGAATGCGCTTGTGCAAGATGAAATTATTGAAGTACAAATGTGCTTTGTTTACTATTAAAAGCACGTTTGAGGCCCGATTAATCGAGCAATTTGTTCTTTGGCCGCTAAATAAAGCATTTCTCAATTGATCTTTTTCCGCCTTTGACAATGTGTAAATTAGAAGTATAAAAGAGGATGCTATAGAGCTGCATGTGTTTCCTCAACAGGGGAAAATATATCACAAATTCGAACTTCAGACCTATTGATCTTGTGTGTAAATATTAGAAATTGCCTTCAAAAACGTCCTTTCCGAGGCATAATTTATTTGTCTATGTAGCTTCTACATACAGACCGGGATAAAGAGCACCAATATGATGTTCACGATTACCAAACAAAGAGTTTTAGATTTCATTTTGCCACCGCTTAATTATATCCAATATACATGTATTTTATATCAAAACGCGCGTATCATTACAGAGCATTTGAATCTGGCGGTAGGTTTTTGATTGACACAATTCCCAAAGAATTCAAAGGGTTTTTGTGTGTAGCGTATCTAACGCTCTCCCATATCTCTTCAGAGATTTCAGTTCGATCAATTTTGAAGAAACGGAAAATGCCACCTTCAAACCTCTTTATTTGTGCTTGAATTGCCAGCTTATTCATTCCTTACATATTCGTCTTTTATATTCCGTTGGTAGGTTTTTGATTTGTATTTTAACAATGCAGTAAAAAGCAAAAATGTATCAAAATCATGCTGTTTTTCGCCTAAACAAGACTCGCCTCATCTGCATATGTGAAACAATGACCTTTTGTATACAGCTATTTCAAAAAACGTTGATACTGAATATAGTGTATTCCAAGACCGAAATGCATTTTGGGACTCTTGTAATATTGTCTAAAGCAATATAAATAATAATAATTTATTTTATTTTTTGTGTATTCCATCAGAAACAATATACTAGCTCCATATGGCGAACAAATCGCTGTATATTTACTTTTTATTTCAAAATAACGAGGCCCGCAATGCCTTTTGGTCTTGGAATGCACTATTCAGTATGCAGTATTCAGTTTTCAACTTTTTTTGAAATAGCTGTAACATAAGTTTGATACAGTCATTTGCAAAAATTCTGGCCGCCACGGTATATTGCAATATATCAATATATCGGGTGCATCACTAATACTATTAAATGAAGCAAAATTTACAAACAACAAACGTAAGACTAAAATAAACATTATACTAAATATTTCTACCAACTTTGCTGGCGTTAACCCGCTATAAGGGGAATTTTCGATTATTTAATTACCCATAATGCACCTGATATATTGATATACTGATACTTCGTAGCGGCCATAATTTTTGCAATTGACTGTATGCTAAATTTGAGCTGTTTGAGTTTCAGAGTCGATGCGCAAGTAACATACATTGGCTTTCTAAGTTGGCGTTTGTTGCTCTCGCTACACCCCAGGGGGGGGGGGGGGGGGGGGGGGGGCACTTAGGGCTGTCCACAAGTTGCTCCAAATTGTTAAAAAAGATGCTCAAAATATATCGGAAAGTTGCTCAGAAGTTGCTCCAAATCTCTAAAAGTTGCTCAAAAGTTGCCCCAAAATCTTAAAGTTGCTACAATGTTGCTTTTCGTATTTACTATAATAAGATGCTAGTTACCCAATCAAAGGAATATTTCTAACCGTTTTTCTGATTTTTTCATATAGTATAGCTTGTTATCACCGAGGTATTTACAACATTTTCTTGGCATGTCAGTGCAGCCAATGTTAGTTTACATGATTAATCTTATGGCTATATTAATAATATTTATCTGAAAATCACTTGTGTAAGTGTAAAGGCTCTCTCTTTGCAGCTAATTAAAAAAGCAGCTGAAAGCTCTATGCTGCTTATCAAATCAAGGCTATTTTTTTTGCATTTCGCTTGTTGCCATTTTTCAAATAACCACAGGCAGCCCACTACTAACCCAGTCCTGAACACTGCATACTTATTATTATTATTATTATTATTATGCTGTTTACAAGTGTATTATGACCCGTAAAGCGAAATAAACCAATTTTAGTACTTAATTGGCCTGTTTAATTTGTTTTAATTTGTGGAAATGTTTAAGAAAGAAAGAAGTTGCTCGAAAGATAAAAAGTTGCTCGAAAGAAAAAAAGTTGCCCGAAATCGCAAAAGTTGCGCAAAAGTTGCCGAGCAACTTGTGGACAGCCCTAGGGGCACTCCCGGAAATTTAGGATAGGGGTGTGCGCCCCCGGGATGTCGAAACCCTGACCCTATTTAAGGATGAAGAATTGGAAAATTCATACCCTTTCCAAGGATTTGTTACTGAAATACAGATCCAATTTAAGGAAAAAGTTAATAGTATTCCTTAGGAAATTGTTGTGTTAAGCTTTTTATTTCTACGTAGTATCAGCCTTTCTTGAATTTCCGTTATGCATAAGGTCTATTACTGACGGCAGTACTCATTGCTGGTGCACTGGGCTACTTTGACACTTTAATTCAGCTGCAATTCCAGACTGGCATGACTGTAACGATGAAGCAGTGTATAAAAGACAGCAATGTTTATGAATTAATTTGATTCTAAAATAATCTTCAGCTTGTAAACCTTAAATTCCGTCATAGCATAGTTGGGGCTACACGTTCCCTATTTTTTCCACTGCCGTGGTTTTTAGGGTTTTCGTGTCAGGCTATGACGTCTAGATTACTTGTTGACTGAACCATGTATTATTCTCGTTGAAACAAGTTTATTATTGGCATTGGCATGACTGACCATATGTGTATAGTTTGGCATTGCCATCGCATTCTACATTCGCCGTCTTCAAAAGCTGGTTATCTTTAAAGCCGCATCTACACGAACAAGTTTTCCCTGACAAGGAAAAATTGACACTCTTTTGTCATCTACACGAGCAAGTTTTCCTTGACAAGAGAAAATTGACAATCTTTTGTCATCTACACGAGCAAGTTTTCCTTGACAAGAAAAAATTGGCGATGTTTTTGTCGTCTACACGAGAAAGTCTTCCTTGTCAAGGAAAACTTGTCAAGGAAAATTTGTGTAAGGTATAGTTTAACTCTCACTAAGAGATCTTTGAGAGATTTGTCCTTCCTGTAAGACACTATAGGAGGATCTGAATAGATCCTTGCAAGGTTAGGAGTTTGAGACAAAAAATGCCAATATTTTGTGAGAATCTTTTCAAGGTTGGGTGTAGCTGGATTGAAGGTCGTAACAAATGGCAAAATACTTTTAGATGTTCTGGGTTTGTTTTCCAAAGACGATTGTCTAGTAGAGAATTGAACACTAGATAGAATGTCAGTGACTAAATCCTTAGGGTAGCCCCGTTCAATAAGGCGAGATTGAAAATCTCTTTTGCGGGCTTCAAAGGATTCTCTATCTGAGTTGGTTCTAAGGAGACGTATAGTTTCTCCTTTGATGAATCCTTTTTCAACATTGAAAGGATGCGCTGAGGAGAAATGTGTGTATTGGAATGTTTCAGTAAATGAGGTTTGAGTTTGTAATGAGTTTGAACATCGGAGTATTTTAGAGTCAGCGAACCGTGCACCTAGTTGTATGTATACTCTAGTGTCATGGAAAACAACTCCTTCTCATGACAATTCACAAGTTGCTCGCTGTCAGTTCTCCAGTAACACTATTTAAAATAGTGATCAGTAGTAGAAACTTGCATGACAAATATAATGCAATTCTAGTTTTCACTTCATAGTTTCCTAATTATCTATTGTTCAGTGTAAATCAAGCAAGTAAGTCGAGACTAACAGACTGAATATAAAGTACATCAGAACGGAAACATTTTCAAATTAAATGATCGAAGTGAACTTTTGCAATGGAGAAAAGTGCTTTATCGAAGCTAAAGAAACGTGTGTTTGTAAGGTATTTCAGTACTCGTGACACCAAAGTCCTTTTCCAAAGTCAACCACACATCTTCTTGGTTTTGCAAAACTTCCACGTCTCGTTTTACAACTTTCTTGTTCTCGATGTATGTCCTGATGAGCTTACCTGAACCCGAGTAAGTGTCATTCTACCCCAGGGACGAAGAGCAGAGCAAACAAGCCCTTTATTCAAGGGGGAGTCTGGATCTTTGAGATAAAAGTTTTTGTTCTCGTTGAAATCAGACAAAGCGGAGCAAGAGTCGGTAGTGAACCTGTATTTGCATAACCATTCAGAACTGTCGCTGTTGCTTATTTGTCTGGATCCGCCGAGAGCCAAACCGATATCGTTAGGACTTTGAGACTGCAATGCAAAGTGTTCAATTCCACCTTCGTCAAGTTCCTTTTTTAATCTATAAATACTGTTTCCACCATCTTGAATTTCATCTACAGCCAAACGCAATGGCCTTGTAAAATAACAACTAACATCAGCCAGCCACGACTCTCCTTCCAGGTTCACAATAGGTAATTGGTACGTGCCGGGCTGCATCGAGTTAAAAACGTTTTCTTGATCTCATTGAAAACACTTGCAGCAACAGTTGTCACATCAAATCCTAAGTCACAAAGAAGAAAGGCAAAAAGAGAGTTCAACTCAAAGCAACTGACACCTCCTCTTCGCCCCTGAATGATTTTCTCAAACAGTTCGTCTTTGGTGTTGGCATATTCTTCATTCTGGATGTTACTGAGGGTTTCAAATGGGATCATCAGCATGTGACGGTGATGCAGTTGTTAATTGGAGAGTTTGAAGGTTTGGTAAAACGGGTCCTGAGTACTGCAAACGCTTGAGGTATTGATCGACGAACGATATTTTCGTGATGTCCTCCATGCTGGCCCTCGTCACCTGAGAGACACCACATGACGTTTTAGATCACGGTTGGTTACAGGTGCAATATCTAAACCCTCAGGCAACACGCGAGTGAAGATTCCAGCAAAGTCGATCAGTTTTTTAAAAGTCATTAAAATCAGTTCTAATTTAATTAAATATCTTGATGTGGCCATGTGGATACGAGAAGACAACACTCATGAGATCTAGACATTCATTTCTGTTATACTTTAATATTTCGATCACTCTCCACTGACACTATTAGAAATTAATACTAGTAGAACTTGTGAAACTTTGAAAGCCTTTTACGTTTGTCTTATTTGCATGCTTGATTCTTTTGAAATTTTCAACTTTTACTAATTTTAGTATGCTCTTTCAAGATATATTTTCGTTTGTCTTCGGTGAAAATTTAAAAAGTCACGTGACCGGTGACACTAGCCCATTGATCGTAGCCTTCCAAGGGGAGGGGGAAGGGGAGTCTCTCTCCCTTTCCCTCCCCCCTCCCCCTCCTCTTGGAGAGCCTGTTCATATCGCGTGACGTTGTGGGCTTCCTGTGTTGAATAGGTCAGACAAAGCTGCTGAGTCACAATGATTAATTGTGTGAAAACATCACATATTTTAGTCAGAAAGTCTCTGTTTTCGAAGTTTCTATTCCCTAGATTCGCAAATTGCAGGTTTATAATGACTTCGTGTCGAAGACAGGCCAAAAATGTAGAGCTAACATGCTCTCCTTTATCAGCCAATGTGGACAAGAAAGTAAGGGTGAATGTACGAGGTCTTGCACCAAACCAGAAAATAACACTTCAAACCAAGCTGTGTGGCGATGTGCAAGACAGATATCGTTCACTGGCTCATTACATTGCAGATAATGAAGGCAGAGTGTGTTTGAACTCACAGCCTTCCGTTGGAGGGTCGTATGTTGGTGTTGAACCGATGGGCTTCATTTGGAGTCTGAAACCTGAGCCAGACCAAAGACCTGGCCGACGACTCATGAAAAGAGACGTTACTAAACCTTATTTAGTTGACCTCGAGGTACTAGATGGTCACATTCATCAAATAGATAACTCGTATGCACCATTGTGTAGTTTGACGATTGAGAGACATTACATGGGAGCTGGTGTACGGAGAGTGGCAGTTCACGAAGGACGAATATGGGGTACTCTGTTCTTGCCTCCTGGTGATGGTCCTTTTCAAGGTGAACTTCACTGTTTATTTACAGTATATTTTCAACAAAAGCATATTTTCCATTTTCTTTGCATCAACCAATATCAATATTGGCCAGCTCTGAAATAGAACTCTCCATTCATCATCATCATCATCATCATCATGATCATCATCATGATCATCATCATCATGGCAACCATCTTCTTGAGCAGCAGTCATCTTTAGAGTCAAATGAAGATGATTGATGAGGAAGATGCATGCAGCTTAGGCAGTTGAAATGTCGGTCAGTACCATCAACAGTCTTCTTTCTTATGAAGACTTTATTCACCCGGAGGCCCAGAAGGTCATGCATATCCAATCTACATATACCACTCCTAGGCACAAACCATTTGCAGCATTACGATTGCATCATCATCATTATTATCATCAAGATCTAACATTACTTATAAAAAACGTTTATTTCTTCTCTTTAGGAGTGATTGACTTGATTGGTGGCCATGGTGGACTAGTAGAGTTCAAGGCTGCTTTACTAGCTTCTAATGGGTTTGCAGCTTTCTCCTTGGCATATTTTAACTATGAAGACCTTCCTGTTGAATTAGAAGATCTAGATCTTGAATACTTCCTGGAAGCAGTAGATTGGTTTAAGAACCACCCTCAAGTCATTCCTGGAGGTATAGGAGTGATGGGAATTTCTAAGGGAGCTGAAATTGCTTGTCTACTTGCTGCACACAGCATGGATGTTATGGCAACGGTATCAATAGGTGGACCATATGGTTTCTCTATATGTCCTATACTACACAAAGGGAAGCAAATCCCATTTGTTAAGTATGATGCATCAAAAGTTGTTACATATACTGTTGAAGATGGTGCTGTGAGTTGGAGGAATTGCTGCATTCCTGACGACTGGGAGGGAAGCATTCAAGATAATCCAACAGTCTTTCCTTTAGAAAATGCTTGTGGATCATTACTTCTTGTTTATGGCACAGATGACCAGTGCATTGATGCAGAATTGAGTGCATCAAAACTCTATGAGAGAATGAAAGCATTTGGTAAGGAGGCTCAGTGCAGTATTCTTGGTTACCATGGTGCTGGACATATAATTGAGCCCCCATATAGTCCACATGTATTCATGAGCTATCAAAAGTCAGTTGGGATATATTGTGCTTGGGGAGGTGAAGATAAGGCACATGCCCTTGCTCAAGAACATTCATGGTCAAGGATATTGACATTTTTCCAGGAACATTTACCTCAAAACACACTCAGCAAACTGTAGTGTAACTTTCTGGAATCAATGTGTCTGTTAGCCGTTCAATTGAAGAGACAGAAAATGCATGCTCTGCATTAGTGTGCATTTTATAGAGCATGCAGGACTGATCAGAACACAAGAGAAGTGTTAGAAGAAGCATGCATGTACATGTATGACGTCGCATAGCTGAGTGCTTCTCAACACTTCTCAAGTGTGCTGATGATCAGTCTCCAAGTGTTCTATAACTGCACTAATCATATTCATTTTGAAATCACTAGTAAATCCTGCAATCTGATTGGCTAAAAATGGTGCGATTAAATCATTAATTGCACTATTTTGGATCATTAATTGCACCCATTTTTTTTTTTTTTAATTTTCGCACAGAAACTCTAATTTTATTAAATTCAAACGATTCTTCATAAAAAGTAATTTGTAATTTAGAATGAAAGAGTTGTATTTCAGGCATCAAAATTATTCTTATTATTGCAACTTACCATCTAAATATAGCGAGTGTATTTGAAAAGATTTCAAAATGAATATGATTAATAGGTAATAGAACTGAGTGGAGTGCAATTTTGGTCTGAAATCATACTCGTGATAACAAATTGCACTCCCGCTACGCGGTCGTGCAATTTTGTAATCACTCGTATGATTTCAGACCAAATTGCACTCCACTCAGTTCTATTACCATTACATAGCACAGCACATATTTCTTTTATAAAATACAATAATGATTTTAAGGCAAGTTTTCAATTTTGTTCGTTACAAAAATGTTTGAATATCTGCGTGGCATGCTGTAACTGTGCTCTCATAGAGCATGCGGCATTCGGAATGCATCCTTTGGCCAATCAGAGTGCGTGTTATATCATAGTTATTTTATAAGAAGCTGTGGAGATATAGTTAATGTCAATGATTTGGAATGCTTTGCAAATGAATACTAGGGGTGTCGAATGGCCCCCACAAAAAGTCAAAGTCTTGCAAAATTCCGGTCAAAATTTGCGGGTCTCGAAGTCTCCTTTTTTCCTATAAAGCCGTCTCAGAGTCTCGATTTTTGAAAACAAAGGAAATCGGTGAAAAAGTGTCTCGTGCTCACAAAAATATGCCTTGTCTCAGAGTCTTACAAAGTCTTGCCTTCACATTTGATACCCCTAATACTAGAAATTGTGCCTCTTTAGAAAGTTTCAAGAAATTAGTTAAGTCATTTTTACTCACGAGGGCTTTTAGTTTCCTTTACTTTTTTGTATTTTGTATATATTTTACCATAGACCTAGTAAGTCTGTTTATGATATACAGTCTGTATATTATGTATTTTTGGTATCTGTTATTTTAAGTATTGTGAAGCGCACATGCAAATTTTTTATTGATATTTTTTCTATGTAAATTGAATAAACTTTTCAGCAATTTTAATTTAACTTATTTTATAAAATTTAAAGTAGAATCAAAGATCGCAATGAGACGACTCACGGATAAGCAAGACAAGAAAACAAACCAATATTGTATCAATATCAGTACTGGGAAAGAAATGGAAAAGGCATTTTTATATCGAAATTTTTTTTTGAGCTTTAAATTACGAGTATGGTGGTAAAATAGACTGAACCATATCTATGAAAGAAATGACATAGTTAATCATATTCATTTTGAAATCACTAGTAAATCCTGCAATCTGATTGGCTAAAAATGGTGCGATTAAATCATTAATTGCACTATTTTGGATCATTAATTGCACCAATTTTTTATTTTTTTATTTTCGCACAGAAACTCTAATTTTATTAAATTCAAACGATTCTTCATAAAAAGTAATTTGTAATTTAGAATGAAAGAGTTGTATTTCAGGCATCAAAATTATTCTTATTATTGCAACTTACCACCTAAATATAACGAGTGCATTTGAAAAGATTTCAAAATGAATATGATTAATAGGTAATTGAACTTCGTGTCGTGCAATTTTGGTCTGAAATCATACTCGTGATAACAAATTGCACTCCCGCTACGCGGTCGTGCAATTTTGTTATCACTCGTATGATTTCAGACCAAATTGCACTCCACTCAGTTCTATTACGGCCATTATTAATTCATCCAATACCAATGGTATTGACAATGGTAACATAATTCATTCAAATAAACAGTTCATTAAATATTTTCTCATGCTTGAAGCAAAAAAAAAAGATATTTCAATACTAAGGGAGAATAAAAATCATTTTATGTCACTAACGCGGATCACTGAATCAAGTTGAAAAGTATGGCGCATGAGCTGATCTGAGCCTCAGCAAGATCCTGATTTTGAACCCCTCCCCCCTCGCAAAATCCTGGACCCGCCCCTGCAGCTCTTTTAACTGCAAATCACTTGAGTTTCTACACTTATGAACTGTCAACATTACAAAGTTTACAGAATCACTTGTGCACAGCCACTTTTGCGAATATATAAAAGGATATTGAAATACAATAAAGTATAAACGGCAACAATATTTTGCCAATCTCCATATATATACAGTTCCTTTGCATGAAAATCGATTGCCGCTCAAATTAATCAAAAATTAAAATAAACATTTAGAATACAAAATAATTTTTAAAAAGTAGGAAAAATATGGAATATGTGGTAATGAATAAACTGCAATCTAATGTGCTTGCTTCGTGGTCACACTGTGTTTATTTTCACCTGCGGGGAGAATGGGTCTCACCAAAATTCTACAATGCGCGCGCGCGTGGAGAATTAGCTCAGACCGCTGTCCACCTTCGCCCGTAACGAAACGAAGTTTTGGCGGAATTTTTCTGAAATTCAACGAAAAAAATACTCCTTTTCAAGGTAAATACTCAATTGAACAAGCTCCTACTGGCTTTACATGTGTGTTCTTTCATATGAATGTTTAAATGTGTGACTGGGAGTCGTGTTAGTGGCGCTACGAGTGCCATTCATGGAGTCAATCATGAATGAACTAACGATTTGTCTTCAACCAGCAGGACAACATGTTCTGTAGTCATTAATCATTACTACTTTACTCTCTGCTGTGTTGTGGCTCCACGTTTTGACTCTGTCAGTTCCGCTGTAGAGCTTAGAGTATCAGGGGCATGCATTGACGGTTGGAAGTGACGACTGTGGTGATTACTTCACGTGTTTGAGTTCGTGAGTTCTCGTCTTATCGCGTATATTTGTTTTGATAAATAACAATTAACTTCGCAAGAATTGCTTTCCTATCTCTAGTTTTTCGCATTTTAAGTTTTACGTTGTTTTATTTTGTGTAGGGACCACTTTTGGTTATATTTAATTCCATTTCGTTCATGAATTTGAAAGCATTTTTTTTTTCATGTAAGTTAAGTTAATTAAGCTAATAATATCAATATGGTGGGGTACAGAACTTTCATGTACAAGTTGTACTCTTTTCTATGTACAAGTTGGATTAGTATAGAGTCATTTTCGTACGAGTGGGAAGTAGTTATGGTACGGTTCGTGCTGTGCGGTGACCGTGTCGCGCCATCATCGTGCGGTATCCCAAGCATTCTGATTGGTTGAGAAATGATTTCGCACGCTGTGATTGGTTGAATACAATGTCTTCGATTCCGTCCCGTGACCGTAACTCTGTGCCGTAGGTTTCCCACTCATACGAAAACGACTCTATGTATTCATAAGGTATTAAATTATTATTATCATTAATATTATTATTATTATTATTATTATTATTATATAGAGATTATTACATGTTAAGATCATCATATTGTTTTTATTCACGAGATTTTAATGACAAATCATGAACGAGCGAGTCTTCGAGCGAGTGAGTGATTTGTCATTAAAATCAGTGAATAAAAACAGTATGATGATCTTAACATGTCCTAATTTGTTTATTACACATTAAGCATTGATATACAGTACTGATAAGGTTTAAAACAACTTTATTAAAATCACTAGTGAAAGTCATTATTTGCTCACCGAAAGCAACATTTCCTTGATATATCCATCAACTACTTCGAAGTTCTGCTCTTCTTTATCGCTTAAAATGATCCGAATAAGTTTACGTCTTCATTGGTCTTCCAAGCAGTGTTTTGCTCTCATTTTCTTCAAGAAAACCATCAATATCGTTTGAAATAGGTACAAATATCGAACTTGAACTTGAAGCCACTTCACTTCGTCAGTCAGCTCGATGGAAAGAATCCAAACGCGCTCGCGTCATGTACAAATTATATAAGAGGGATTGTGATTGGTCAGTGTAATCTCAAACGAAGAATTTGATTGGACAATTCTATCCCGTGAAGTGATATCATATTATTTCACTGGTGATTGATATGATATCACTTCACCGGATATCAATTTTATTTACGGCTTTATCACACTGATATCAATGCTTAATGTGTAATAATATTATATACCACATAAGTGAATATAGTACTTTTCACATGCTCTGATTGGTTACTCAATCACAGAATATCCTTGGCTATTCGATCACCTTGGAGCAAAACAAGATTTCGCGAGCGTGTCTCTTTCTTCTTGAAAATAAATTATATATTTGGCTGGCTGTTAACTTGTGTGGTATATACTAAAATGATTATTCCCCTCAGTGTCGGTGAGTAGTGGTAGATATTTACCTCACCGCTCGAAGACTCGTGGCTCAGTAAATATCTATCACTACTCACCTCCACTTTGGGGAATAATTATTGTTAACTATTGGCAGTACTATTGCTGCCGTGTACGGTGGAACTAAGTGTGTTAATGGTTACCAAACACACAGAGTGGGGCTTCAAGTTAAAGGGGCAGTGTCAAGCCTCACGCATGCACATTAAAATCAAAACAATAACACTCGGTTGAGAAGCCTACCTTGCCCGGTAGCGAGTTACAAAACCCCCCTAAAACCATTCTAATCGCTAAATAAATGACCTACAGGACTCATGTAGATACTAATCTTTATTTAGAAAGCAATTTTAGAACTTCAATATATCAAAAAGATTGAATCATGGCGATATCATTTTCCAACGGCCGATCAAATAAAACACAGGAAGCCCAACACATAAGTAGATGGTGGGAAGCTCACAAGTCGTTCTACGTGAGTTTTTCTCTTCAAAAGTCATGAACAGTACTGCACCTACGATTGATGATCAAGATTCCTTCGCAATTGACCAGAATTGCCGGTTTACAATTCGGTTTTCTTCACTCGAGGATGTCATGGCGGCCTGCCTCTCTACGGCTGTTTGACACTTTTTTCAACGGCTTCAAAGTCAGTTCTGAGATGAAATAATCCCCACTAGGAATTGTTGAAAATGAAAATCATGCGTTGAATTATTACTAGTGATCCATTAGACGCTTGAACAAACATGATTAAGGTCGATGGAAACGGATTGAAAACATTGATAATATTATTTCTCGCTTCTTCGTACCCAGGCTTACGCAGTCATATGGGTTGACACTGCCTCTTTAACCTCAAGCAAGCAACTTTGTGATGTCATCAAAATAACGATGACAGCATCCATGGATTCAGTGGCTCAAATTTCCATGTGAATTAAAAATCACAAATGCACTAGAGACAAATTATATCCAGATGGATCTTTATTTTGCTATAATTTGGATTCATTTGAGCGACACTTGAGTGACACAGTTGGAGAGTTTACACTTTACAGTGCGAAGCTCCCAACTATGACCACTTTAATGTATTTGCATGCTTTTGTCTCGCCATCCTCCAATTAGCCGTTAGATCAGAGATAGTTGACAGACAGACAGACAGACAGACAGACAGACAGACAGACAGACAGACAGACAGACAGACAGACAGACAGACAGACAGACAGACAGACAGACAGACAGACAGACAGACAGACAGACAGACAGACAGACAGACAGACAGACAGACAGACAGACAGACAGACAGACAGACAGACAGACAGACAGACAGACAGACAGACAGACAGACAGACAGACAGGCAGGCAGGCAGGCAGGCAGGCAGGCAGGCAGACAGACAGACAGACAGACAGACAGACAGACAGGTAGGTAGGTAGGTAGGTAGATAGATAGATACATTTTATTTCTACACGGTGGTTCTATCAGTACATATATTTGCACTTCGTGCTGTAATAACAGTAGACTAATCTATGAAACTCTAACAATACAAACTATTTTTCTGAGCCTTCAGTAACTTAGTTACATGTATTAATAATTAATTAATATATATATGTGTGTTAAACATCTTTGTATTTCTTTCTTTCTTTGCAGTGACCAACCAACAATGACAGATCTTGACACAAGCTTAGAAAGTACGCTAGAATTGGCAGCCGACTTGGCAGGGATAAAGATATCTGACCAAGAGCGAGAGCTTGCAAGCCATGCTCACATAGAGTTTGAAAGCCAGAAGTATGAGAAGTGTGTCGAAGCTCTTGATAGACTCAGTGAGATACGTCAAAGTGATCACAAGGTGATGCACAACAAAGCCGTCGCACAGTTTTACCAGGCAGATTTTACAAAGACCGATGAGTTCTACCAAAACTTGTTGTCAATCAAGAAACAGGTAAGCCGTCTGTCGTGATGTACGTTGTAGTTTGGGGTACAATAACCATTGCACTCATCCATTCACTATAGGAATGCATACTGTAAACACCTATGTACATATGATATAAGCCACACCTTTATTTGGTAACCGGGTAATTGATTGGAAGAGAAAGAACTGGGCACTAGAAGTTAATTTATGCAAATTTAGGGCATTTTTACTTGAGCTACCTGTTAGATTGTCCTGGGCATAAATAGCACTGCAGATTTCAAAAGATAAGTTTGAGTAAAGAAGATGTGGCTTACGTGTATACACATGTGTTCACAGTATACTTGTGGGAATTAAAGTACATGTTGTGGTGTAATTTTTCCCACTGGTTTAAATGTTTCTGAGGGTTGTTCTAAGGTTAGGGTTTTATGGTGGGTAAGTTTTGTGTTTAGGTTAGTTACAAGTAAAGGATTAATCTGAAAGTAAGTAGAGTACATTAGCAAAACAATGCTCTAGAGAATTTAAACCAGTGGAAAATTTCAAACCACAACATATGTAATAATAATAATAATAATAATAAACTTTATTTTACAAGGGAAAAAACATATTACAGCTTGAGCTGAAAAACTTATGGCCCTTCTAATCTAAAAATATAAATATAATCTTAAAAAATATAGATATAAATATCTATCCTAATATCTATCCTAATCTAAACCTAAATACTTAATATATACATACAGTCATTTGCAAAAATTCTGGCCGCCACGAAATATCAATATATCAATATATCGGGTGCATTATGGGTAATTAAATAATACTATTTTGAGTTTCCTAACTTATTAAATGAAGCATAGTTTGCAAACAACAAACGTAAGACTAAAATAAGCATTATACTAAATATTTCTACCAATTTGCTGATGTTAACCGCTTTAAGGGGAATTTTCGTTATTTTTATTACCCATAATGCACTCGATATATTGATATATCGTGGCGGCCAGAATTTTGCAAATGAATGTACATAATACACATGTACATGTATGTGTGTTTCATCAGGAGTGTTTCTCAACTACTCTCTATTTTATCTGAACCACTTGTATCCCCAATAATGGCCTAGTGTGGGCAGAGTGGTTCATGGTCTGAGTTTCAGATGCAAGTTAGATAATCATAAAAGAATGATTATCATAATTTTGGGCTAAGGTTGATTCCAATGATTGATGATATAGCTCAAAGTTGGATTTTCAGGAGGCCATCGTTTTTATTCAAAGTTCCACCCCCCCCCCCCCCCCCCCCCCCCCCGTATGTACATCTGCACACAGATGATGCTCAATCACTAACATAATGACGTAGTTTTAACACTTTGTCTTAGTCTTAAAAAATATTGATTTTTTAATCAGATTGAAAACCAAATTGGTGATGAATCTGATGATCTGGACATGGCATATCTACTGTACAACGAGGCTGTTGTTTGCTACAATGTAAGTCAAAAATTATCTATAAATTTGCGTTTGCTTGGCACAGTATTGCAAGGGGTGAGAATGAAGGTTGTGAATAAAATTGGTGTGAGGTTTGTTGGGTTACCTGTGTTAAAAAAAACACAGGAAGACCAACATACTTAAAATATGTTTGGGGTACATCTAGAAAAGTGTTCACTTTAGATACTGAAGTACTGTGACCAGGCTATTGTAGGCTGAGCGCTTTACCAAGGTACAAATCAGAAAACTAAGGTTAACCGCTCAACAAACAATAGTTTACTAATTTCTACCAAGGTTCGGTAACTTGTTGACTTCAGTAAACCACCAAGCATAAACACGGCCTTAGAGAGGTGTCTAGTGTAGACAGGTGTTTGTCTGGAAACAGATGACTCCATTGTGATTTTAATGATTTATATGGTTTTCTTCTCAATAGTTACGGCAGTACAATGCGGCAGTGTGTACTCTGAACAAGTTGTTTAATGTCATAGAACCTTTAGGTATGTATAAGAAATACTGTATAGTACACCATGTGAAAGTAACAGGGTTATAGAATAAATACAACATGTATGCTAAATTATTCCGATTTGGGCTTCCTGTGGTATCACCACAGGAAACCCAAATTCCAAAAACACATGGGACTTTGTCATTTCATTTTAAAATGTAAACAAATTTGTCAAGTGATACCATAACTAAACTAATCCTTTTTGAACAGATGAGAATCTTGCTTTAAAAGTCTGTTTTTTATTGGCTGAGATCTATCTTATTATGTACAAGGTGAGAATAGAGTTGTTTTCGTATGAATGGGAAAGTTACCGCACCGTCACAGCACCGCGCCTTACTGTATTGAAAGAGTTTGATTGGATGAGATGCATATGCACACTTTTTGATTGGTTCAGAAAGGAAGCCATTTGAGTGTCACGGTACCACAGGGTTCCCACTCGTATTAAAATGACTCTATATACCATACAATAATACAGTAATTTATCACTGTTTGTTATAATCACTATCATAATACAATTCAACATTGTGTGGGGCCCACATCTGGAATCATTAGATGCAGTGGTTCTATTAGAATCTGACAACTGGTGAACTCCTATAGCTACTTTCAAAATCAGCACAACCTTTTGTCAGTTCCATAGATCTGCTGATTTTGACATGTTTATTTGAAGCCTTGTAATTGATCAATACCGATCACTAAGACCAACCACCTACTTTAAATTGTACTGAAATTCCTGAATATATAAATCCTTTTAGCTTGGGCATAATGTTTTCCCATTACAGACCACATGTCATTCCCCCAAGTATTATTTCTGTCTCTATCGGTAATGCTTGAGAAGAGATATAAATATGGATGTCACTCAAACAAAGGATTTAATACTCAGGAGAATGACATGTGGTCTGAAATGAGAAAACATTACGCCCAAGCTAAAAGGGTCTATTGGAGAAGTACACATAGTATTGCACATTGTACATGTATGTACTTCGATAATAATAATAACAAGACGCTCAATGAGCGTACACTCGGGCTTATGAAAAGGACAATGTCAGTTGCGTGAGGAGAGACCTGACAATGACTGACAGTTGCGTGACGAGGGAGACTATATGTCTGCCAGATGAAGGGCTATACGATCTCGATTTACGAACATTGACCTTGCTTGCCTTAAATGCTTTGATGTAGTTTTGAAGTACGATTTTTACGATTCCTTTTCCTTCTGAATTTTTCAAACGTGGAATAAAATAAACATCCATCATGAGTTACTGAAAATAACTCGACTGGCTCGACTGTTTGCATGACTTCTGTACATATGGCTTTCTGTCAATAGATGGAGTTATACATGACCGTTGTACGGCGTTGGTCGTGAGTTTAATTATAACAAGAGTCCGCGGAGATCTTTATCTATGAGTCAGACACAAGTCTCCCTCGTCATTGAGCGTCTTCTTCTGTAATAGATCCCTAAAATCTAAAGACGTTTTGATTTCGATTGTATTTTTGCCGTTCACTGACCTGTTTTGAGCGTGGAAATTCGGTTTTAAATCAACGGTTCTAAAATTAGGTCGCGTAATAGATGTATGACTCAGATAAGGATCACTTTACAACTGTCATCTTACTGAAAAGAACACGGATTTTCGAACATTGACCTTGCTCGATCGCCTTTGTCTCAATTCATTTTTGGATATGAGTTCGAGTTCGTGGAAAGGCGTTATAGAACAGCCGATAAAACACGGGCTTTAAACAGGCTCATTTCACAGACAAAAGCATACGGCTATTCGTGTGGGCCCACTCTGAAAGATGTCGTTTCATTTATAACAAAAGCAAACGCGCCTTAGCTTCATCGTGGAATGATCAACTACAATCCTGAACTTAATAGCTTGAAGATCTATGATGAGAAATCTTGAAACTCGATAGGATCAAATACATCGCATTCTTTCTTCATTCTTCGCATTTTTTCTTCATTCCATCACAGGAAAAAAAAAAGAAAAAAAAAAAAAAGAAAGTGTATTTTCTAACTCGGGCTTCCTTCGGAAGGGCCCGAGTAATAATAGTCTGCATTTATAACATTGGCCACAACAATACGTGTTTGTTACACTGCAACTGGTCATAATGTGCTGCAATAAGACAACATGTGTCTGTACCGTTATTGTTTTTGCCTCGATTAGCTTTGCTACCTGTAGGTCATGTGAAATATTGTTCATATTTATTTATTAAATTATGAATAAAGACATACACCAATAAAGATAATATAATGCCGTTGCAATGCTCAAGTTGTTTATGTTTATTATTGTTATTGTTTCCCTGCAGCCTGACAAAGCTGGAGCTGTTCTAAATTATGTAGAAAACTTAATTCTAAGCAACGGTAAAACAAACGATCAGGTAAGCATTACTTAAACATTACACATAGTCTCAATGGTTTACGTTTAACAAATAGAAAATATCACTGAATGTGCTAACTAAGTAAAAAATATCAAAATCGATGTGAGTACCGGTATTTGGTTGAACGTATTTGGTTGGATTGGATTCATATTTGCTGCTGACATAGACGACATATATAAACCTTCCACAACAAGAATGTCAAGTAAAGAGAGTGATTGTGCAATTCTCGAGTCGATAAATAGCCTCGAATCCCCTTGAATCTTCAGTTCAGTCACTTTCGGAGTTCATTCGATAGTACTCGGGGGAAATTTGTGATGGATAGAGAGAAAAAAACGCCTGCATTTTTCAAGTCGGGCATTCCACAGGAAGCCCAACGTATGTAATCCTAATTATAAGCTAATTAGGATAACAGAATAATTTTATTATTGCATTTATCTTGTGATACAATTTTCCTGTATGCCATAACTTCTTAATATTCATTGTAATCATAGGATTCCCAATCAACTCAGCAAGGAAATACAACACCATCTTCTAAAGACATTGATGATATTTTAAAAGGAAGGCTTCATCAGGTAATACAGAGTAACCTCTCTACACAGCTACCTTAGCAATCCTAGCAAAGGATCCTAGAAAGACTGAGGTGGACAGCAATTTACCAATATAATTTTTTATTTTTTTTGAAAAACGACCCCTAAAAGGTACGCATCAATTAAAAGAGCTGTTGAAGCCATGTTCATTTCGACCCCTAAAAGGTACGACCATATATGGCGAAAAAGTGATTGTGCTGATTTCGTTTAATCAGTGACTGGACAACATCTTTCTTCTGTTCTTTCAATTGATCCTAAAATGTACGGACTCGTGTTACGTAACTGACTTTTGTGTCGGAACCCTAAAAGGCTCACAAAGGAAATATTTTCAACCCTAAAAGGACCGCCGATCACCCCTACCACTTCGACAAAGGGAGTATCCCCCCCCCCCCCCCCCCCCCCCCCCCCCCCCCGGCCGTCATTGCTTGATAAGCACAAGACCATGTTACACATACTAATGTCCATGCAACTTGTCTCATGCACAAAGCACATGCAATTTAAAATGAGCTTGTTGGGATCCTTGTGTAATATCATATTTCTTTATTTATAGTTCAGAGCTCGTCAAAATTTACTGACCAAGTCTATGAAGGGTTGCAAGAGGGAGATAAAAGAGGTTTTGAATTCAAGCACAGTAAGTGGTTTACTTCTGTTCACATTAATATGCGACTACTCCAGACAAAACTGCGACTAGTACGTAAGTGAAATGTGGCATGACAGACAAGATGAACAAAAAAAAAAGATGAACAATGAGCAGGCGTGTGTATACTGTGAATGCAAAAGTATGACAATTCATAGGTAACCCAGACTAAGTGTGACAAACTACCCTGCTTGGCAAAGCCTTATTTTCTCTCTTTCCTTTGCGTTCGGTAAGAGAGAAAGGAGGCCTCTATCAGGGACAGATCCAGAGATTTTGCAAAGGGGGGGATTGAGTTCAGGTTGGACATTGTTTTCAGCCTAATTTTATGTAAATAATTGTTTGGCCAAAAAGGTATTCGAATTTCCAAGGGGGGGGGGGGGGGGGGCATGCGCCTCCTTCGCCACACCCTAAATTCGCCCCTGTCTGTCAAGCATGGTACAGTCAAAATTCAGCGTTGCTCCAGTTCATCCATGTTTTATCCACAAGTTTACCATGGAGTGCCTTTGATTTGAAACAGTTGTACAGTGGAACCTCTATATAATGGCCACCCTCGGGACTTTGCAAAGGGCCGTTATATAGAGGTGGCCGCTTATAGAGATATAATTTACAGAGCTTGACTGACCAAAAAATCGGGACCTTGAAAAGTGGCTGCTGAATAGAGGGTGGCCGCTAAATAGAGGTCCGTTATATAGACTGAGGTTCCAGTACACTCAGTACACTCAGTCAATTAAATAAGTTTTATTTATATATTTTTATTTCTCTGCAGACAGCTAATGGTTTGTTTCTAAAGAGTAATTTTGAGCTCCTGCGACAGAATCACAAGAAGTCAATCAAACTGCTAAACAGTGCGCCCAAGACAGGGAGCCATGTGTTAGAAACAGGCGAAAGTCTTAGTACTATGTACTTTAGTAATCTGGGATGTATACACTTCCACTTGCATAAATACAATCTAGCGGCTTTTTACTCCAGACTGGCTCTGGAAGAGGATGAAAAAGCATTGTTATCATTACCACAGACAGAGAAAAGTAAGCGGTTCTATTGTATCGTTATAGAGTCGTTTTGGTATGAGTGGGAAACCTATGGCATGGAGTTACAGTCACGGTATGGAATGGAAGACATTGTATTCAACCAATCACAGCATGTAAAATCATTGCTCAACCAATCAGAATGCTTGGACACAGCACAGTCAATGCACGAACCATACCATAACTACTTCCCACTCATATGAAAATGACTCTAATGAGATGATAGTGAAGATGATGATAGTGTTCATTTGTGATTATATAGTAATGATGATGATAGTATTAATGATGATGTTGATAGTAATGGTGATGATGATAGTAATGATGATGATGATAGTAATGATGATGATAGTATTAATGATGATGTTGATAGTAATGATGATGATAGTATTAATGATGATGTTGATAGTAATGATGATGATAGTATTAATGATGATGTTGATAGTAATGATGATGATAGTATTAATGATGATGTTGATAGTAATGATGATGATAGTATTAATGATGATGTTGATAGTAATGGTGATGATGATAGTAATGATGATGATGATAGTAATGATGATGATAGTAATGATGATGTTGATAATAATAATAATAACTTTATTAATGTCTCAATAAATCTTCTAGCTGGGCACAAGTGCCCTACTAATCGGGGAGACTTAAAATATAAAGTACTGTAAATATAAAACTAAGATCTAAATATAAAAATTGATAGTAATGATGATGATCGTATTAATGATGATGATAGTAATGATGATGATAGTATTAATGATGATGATAGTAATGATGATGATGATAGTAATGATGATGATGATAGTATTAATGATGATAGTAATGATGATGATGTTGATAGTAATGATGATGATGTTGATAGTAATGATGATGATGTTGATAGTAATGATGATAATGATACTGTCAGTTATAACAACATTGTCATAGTTATTCAAGGTTTTTATTTTATTTTCTCAGACAATGCATTACATGGTTGTCCACTCATTGGTCTACGACTAAGTCGACGGCACGAAATCCTTTATAATCTTGGAATACAACTGCTGTTTTCTGGCAGACCACAGGTTGCCTTTGATTGCTTAGTTGAATCACTACAAACCTATCACACCAATGTTAGACTATGGTTGAGATTGGCTGAATGCTGTATACTAGCTCATCAAATGGTAAGATAATAAGGGGTTAGTGTAAGTACGCTGTAATCACTACAAACCTATCACACTAATGTTAGACTATGGTTGAGATTGGCTGAATGCTGTATACTAGCTCATCAAATGGTAAGATAATAAGGGGTTAGTGCAAGTACACTGTAATCACTACAAACCTATCACACTAATGTTAGACTATGGTTGAGATTGGCTGAATGCTGTATACTAGCTCATCAAATGGTAAGATAATAAGGGGTTAGTGTAAGTACGCTGTAATCACTACAAACCTATCACACTAATGTTAGACTATGGTTGATTGGCTGAATGCTGTATACTAGCTCATAAATGGTAGCTCAAAATGGTAAGATAATAAGATAGTGTAAAGTACGCTGTAATCACTACAAACCTATCACACTAATGTTAGACTATGGTTGAGATTGGCTGAATGCTGTAACTAGCTCATCAAATGGTAAGATAATAAGGGGTTAGTGTAAGTACGCTGTAATCACACAAACCTATCACACTAATGTTAGACTATGGTTGAGATTGGCTGAATGCTGTATACTAGCTCATCAAATGGTAAGATAAT